>JAHKKF010513095.1:18981-35467 GCA_019740295.1 Labeo calbasu
TTTGCTAAAATCATTTAAGTTCATTTTTTTTCCTCATTAATGTACACACAGCACCCCATATTGACAGAAAAACACAGAATTGTTGACATTTTTGCAGCAAATGGTCTGAATACTTAGGACCATGTGATATTTCAGTTTTTCTTTTTTAATAAATCCGCAAAAATGTCAACAATTCTTTGTTTTTCTGTCAATATGGGGTGCTGTGTGTACATTAATGAGGAAAAAAAATGAAAATTCTGTCATCATTTACTGTTTCTCATGTGCTTCCACACATGCATGAGTTGAAAACATGTTCTTTGTTCAGCAGAAAAAAGAAAGAGAGAGTGAACGATCACAGAAAGATCCCGTTTGGGTGAATCACTTTACCTAATGTTAACAAGTGAGATCTTAGTGTAAAGTGTTCTCAGTCATTGACATATTACGCTCAAATCTCACGAGGACCAGTATTTGAGCTCAGCGGGGTTCGGCTGATCAACAGGAAGCGGAACGGCTCTGACCTTTGACCCGTCGAGGCTGATGATGCGGTAGACGTTGCGCGTGCTGTCGTAGAAGTAGGACACAGTGACGGCGTGTTTGCTGGTGGGAACCCAGTTCTTTTTGGTGTTGGGGTCGATCTGGAAGACGTGCGCTCTGGTGCTGAAGATGGGCTGCTCTCTGCAGGAAACACACAGACACACAGCTGCAGTGCATGATGGGAAAGCACAGTTACCCACAATCCCTCATCAGATCAGCTGAGCGCATCTGTGCCAACCCACGCTCCGATTAGGACTCGTGCTGGATTAGGAGGGATTTTCCGGGCAGAATAACTATTAACGCGTCGCTTTAGTCCAGGACTAGAGTTAATCTGCGCTCCACGCGTCTCGATAAGAGCGCCGCACGTTCGCTATCGCTTCATCTGGCGGATCGTCGGCCGCACGGAAATCCCAGCATGCAAAGCGACACCAGCTTCCCTGTTCCTCTGTGCTCAGAACATCTTATCTTCAGAAGCATCATGACACAACAATCACAGTAAACCACAGAGGTCAAAGGTCACACACACACACACTGTTCGTCTGTCTGTAGATGCAGAAGCAGATGAAACACTGAGAGACAGACGAGAGCGATGAACACGGACAGAGCGAGTGTGAATGAGCTGAACGTGGGTCTCCAGTGTCTCAGCGTTAATGAAGCGCAGCTCTTATTTAACACACACTCACTCATCCTGTAATTAATCACATTAACAGAGAATGGAAGCGGATCGGCCTGGATCAGAGAGACGATCATCTGTGACTCGATCACGTGAGACGACAATTATGCGCTTACGAGAAACGGACAGTTCATCCAAAATCATCATGCGCTCATCATTTATTCACTCCAAACGTGCTCTGCGGAATTTAAAATGAGTTGTTTTGAAGAAAGTCAGGTTTGGAACGACATGCGGGCGAGTAAACGATGACAGAATGATGATACTTGGATGAACTAATCTAACAGGTTCATTACACTTTGAACTCCACGAGCAGAAAATGACGCGTGTTTGTTCTCGTGACGGTTCACAAACACACATTACAGTCCACGCTCCTGCGCAACACGCCAACAGAACTGCGAACAAACAACTATTATGATAATAAATGGTCAATTTATTAAGGTTATTTTCATCCGATTTTTAAAAAGTGGAAACTGAAGAGTTCCAAACATATAATATTAATAAATACAACTGTAAATGGTGTAATCATTTGGTTTAAATTGTAAAAGTAACTGTAGTTTTTCAGCTTATTAAGCAAAAGCAGCAGTTTATTCTCTCATTATTTACTCGTCCTCAAGTTTTTCTTGCTTCCACTGATGAATGTGTGTCACCAGTGACTTTGTATGTAAGTACGTAATCAACGGTGACCATTAACCATATGATCACACACATTCTTCAAAATAACTAGTTTTATATTCAGCAGAAGAAAGAAACTCATACAGGTTAGGAATGACATGAGCGAGAGTAAATAATGAGAGATTTGTCATTTTTGGCTGAACTACCACTCGAAATGAAATTCAGGAGCAAGTAAATCAATCCATCAGATTCCATCATGCTGACAGTAGCTGAATGACCTCAATAATAGTGAATATTCACACACACAGCGGCAGGTGAGCGCTGGAGACGCACACACAGACGTGTGTTTACTGTAAACATGATTCACTTCGTAACAGACTGAACTGAGCGTCATCAAACACACATTATCACACACCATGCGACACGTGTGTGTGGATCCACAGGAGGAAATCACACACACGACTGATACTGAATTTGACTACAAAACACTGAACCATTGTTCAAACACGTGTGTGTGTGAGTCTCTGTTCACAATCACACACAGATAAAAGTCAAACTGGCTGATGAGGCTTTTACATCAGCAGTTCTCTCTCTCTCTCACACACACACGCATTGTGTTAATGAACACACACACAGGCCAAGGGTGAGCCGGTCCATCTGCTCACAGTGCAGTCAGCAGCCCACCAATCACACGCCGGCACAACACGATCACTGCGCGCACACGCACACACACACACAGACAACACTAAACATGGCATTACACACACAGCTCATGTGCAAAAACATTCACTTCCATTCATTCCAATGTTTACTATAATGAATATTCTGTGTATTTTTCAGTGTAATGTCTGTGAATGGATTCATCAGATGATTCAGTTCATTTTGAGATGATCAGGATCTGATCAATGCGTTTGATTGGCTAATGAACAGAGCGATTGTTTTCTTTCTGTCATTTCCACAATCTACCAGCAGCTGTTAATCGATGATCAGCAGTGTTTATATTTACATGTATGAGTTTAGCAGACCATTTTTCACCAGTAATTCATCACTAATCTGACAATATGCCTGCTTTATTAGAAGACTAGATTAGGAAACAACCTGAAATACAGAGGGAAAAAAAAACATTTTAGTCTATCTTGCTTGACCCTGATCTTTAAATATTTTTGGCAGCTTTTATTAAAAGATTATTTCACACAAAATTGCTGAAAATGTGCTCACCCTCAGACCATACACGACGTAGATGAGTTTGTTTCTTTATGGGAACAGATGTAAAATATAAGTCCATAATCCATAATAACACTTCCTCTAGTGAAAAAGTGGTCTGATCTGAATCAGGAGAGAAATCTGCACAGATCAAGCGCCGTATACAAGACAAAACAAACAGCTTAAAACAAAGAAGTGGCTGGATTTTGATGTGAGAGACAACAGGAGATGGACTTTTCACATTTGAGGAAGCGTTCTTATGGATTATGGACTTCTTGATGGACGTCTTGATGGGTTTGTTTCATCTTTTGTCTTCTTCAAGATGTGAACTGATGGACTGGAGTGGTGTGGATTACTTGTGGATTATTGTGATGTTTTTATCAGCTGTTTGGATTCTGACGGCACCCATTCGCTGCAGAGGGTCCGTTGGTGAGACAGTGATGGAATGACACATTTCTACAAATCTGATGAAGAAACAAACTCATCTTCATCTCAGATGGCCTGAGGACGGGTGCATTTTCAGCACTGTTCATTTCTGGGTGAAAAACGTGTACTAGTAAACACACTTGCGTGCGTTGCGAGATCATTGAAATGTTAACTTAAAATCTCAACTATTTTATCTAAAAGAGGTTCTGCGGATAAATACGCTCATGAATCGCTCCTGAAATCACACGTTTTTGTTCGGCTGCTCGTTTCCACACCGAACCGAGTTCAGATCGACACGACAGAAGCGACCCGTACAGAGACACCTTCAGTGACCTCGCGGTGACATCATCTCGGCCTCAGCCAACCGCTGCGCGGCAGCACGATATCGTCTGACAGCTGGTTTACAGGCGTTCGTTACGTCCGGCTCGGCTGTTTTAGAGAAGCACACTTCAGATACGGCGGCTATTTTTGTCCCTGCCTCTGGAACGCTGCCCCGCTTTGGAAAGACGGCTGGAAAACCGGAGGGAAAACAACCCGACATACAGTAACACAACACTGACATGCTGCACATGACGGATCTCGTCCATGCGAATCTTCACTGAGTCCATAATCTTCTGTGAGGGATCAGAAAAACTGAACTCATGATCCCACTTCCATAATTTCAAGTACTAACTAGACACCGAAAGCAGCCTCGCAAACTCTTCCAGGACTTGAGGGTCCACAGCACACCATGGTGTTCTATGAGAACACGAATGTGACAAAACAGCAAACGAGTCATCATCATCATCATCATCATCATGAAAGCGTGCCGTGATTCAGTCAGAGCACTGTGATGAATGACGCTCACGATGAAGCACGGCTGTAGTAAACACAGTAAGATCATGGTCACATACCCCATTTTGCTGGCTCACAGATCTGCTCCGCTAATATGCTCGCGTTGATGCTGCCGAATCTGGCGAATGTGATTCAGTCCGACACGATGCGAGTCGCTGCGCTCGGATGCTGAACGCCGCTGTTCATGATGAAGAAGGAGAAGACGAGTAAAATCCGAGCAGATGATCCTCCAGACTAACACACACATGCAGCCATCGCTGGAGCTCCAGATAGGGACGCACAACGATGCTGAATAATAACGAGACCTCCGCGCTCATCCATCACACACCCGGCGGATCATCAGCATCCTCCTCCCGCGGCGATCAGACGATTTCAGCGCGACCCGTCCGAGGATTTATTTCATCAACACGTCCGCTCCTCTCACATCTGTCTCTCCCTCCTGCTGTCTGTCATCTCGTTTATCATCTCCGCTTCACCGCGCGACGTCATCACGCACTCGCGTCACTCTCCGAACTCTGACATCACGGACAGTACACGTGTTCCGTCACTTCCGGCCGCTCCGAGACCGCTTCCATCACGAGCGGTTCGCGGGTCTCACGGGTTGTGTGTCGCACACGAACAGCTTTGCTTGAGCTACAGGCGGCGTCCGTTGACAGACCGCAAGTCACGCGGTGAAACCGTAAACGCGGTAATGAGTGTCAGTGCGGACCACACGCGCGTTCGGCCGCGGCGCCATCTAGCGGACACGAGCGCATCTTCACTGCAACACAGAATTAATGCGTCCATTCATATGAAATCCATTGATGTGCGTCACCATTATTAATCAGCTCAGTGATAAAGAGACAGAACTCGACTCGTTTGTCAAGCTACACTGTTCTTGCAATTTGCACTTGATTTTATGTAAACAGTAATTAGGCCGAACAACCAAATTACAAAAACAAAACACCTCGGTCCAGTAATGAAGAGCAATTAGCTGTTTAGTGCACCAGTTGACACTCTGTACTACACACATGCGCGCATGCGCACACAGAGGATGTTTAAGTGTCTGATTTCAGCCGGATCTTGAGTTACACACACTCATAACTGCAGTGACAGACATCAGCAGGTGATTCGGTGAACGTGTGACTCGATGCAGAATCAGACACAAACCCTGTGCTGCATCTGCTTTTTGCTCTATCACAGATTTATACTACAGATTTTTAGACTCTCGGCAGGTTTTGATTGATTTTCTTTCACCTTACCCTCAAAAACCACCGTCACTGATTGTAAAAATAAATACTCAAGTTTAAAGCTTTTGAAGAACAAAATGAACTTGTGTGAGAAGCTTCCGTGACCTGTCTCACACATTTTCACCAGCTGTTACAGAGATCTCTTTTTCATAATCCTCTTTATTAATTATTGCCTGTGACATTAAATACTTCCTTGGCTGATACGTCATTTGATTCAGTTTACGTGTTGTCTTGACTGGATTAATAATCATTTAGTTTGTTACGTAGCCTTTCCTTTTTAAATTCATCAGAGGAAGGTCGTAACATAAAGTGGGGGCTCGTCCGGGACATGAACCCAGGACCTCTGAATATTTTAGTACTGAGAATAACTAGAAAAAAAATAGAAACTTAGCAATTTTATTTATTTATTTAACCACGGGAAGCCTAAAAATGTCACGAGAATCTCCTGCTGGGAAAATGTGGGATTTAAAAATACGTAAAGGCGAAAGAAACAGCCAAAGAATGTTAAACTGATTTACGGCTGCAACACAACACCCGAAAACAGAACTTCAGAAGCAAGTGCATCTCAAAGGTTTGACATGTTTCATTCTGATTGGTCTCTGGGTGAATTTTTGACTTGTGTAGTTTCATGCAGCCCGTAATAAACATCTAGTCTGTTTTCCTTCAACTCGTCATGACCTACAGCGCCTCTGAGAAGCTCACGTATCTGTGAAGTATTTTTAGGTTTGGCAGGCGATGCAAAAAACCCAATCCCTGCTTTCAGAATGTGATACCAGGATCGCAAAGTTAAACTCTGGACAGCCTCGCTGTGACCAGGATGGGCTGATAAATCTTCGAGCACAATTAAAATTTCACCTTTTGCGGATGACTGACACCTGTGGGTAGATGCGCCGCGCCTCACTGCGGTCTGCAGCCCTCGCAGCGAGCGGAGGCGGAAAACGGGACGCCGCGTCAGGCTATTTACAGATAATGCTGAGCCAGAGAAAGTTCCCACAGCTGAAATGACAAGAAGAGAGCGACCCGTTCGCCTGCAAAGCGCCTCTGATTAATGCGACCTGCAACAGAAAATGGAAACGATGGAAATAATGGATCCAGAGAGCCAGATGACAGCACTGCTAGATGATGACACGCTGGCAGAGGAAGAAGAACAGCTGAACGACGAGGTGGAGGATTTGAGCAACAGGTGAGAACCTTAAACACACATTAGAGAGCTTAGAGGAGATCAGCGATGTCTAACTTCAGCTACTTCGTTATAATCTTCAGTAGTATTCCTGCTTGAGATGCACGACTATTACTGCCATTAGCATGACGTTTCGCAGCTTGTTACTAAAGAAATGCTCAACGTTAAACACCCCGCAGTTTGAGAGAGGTCGTCCAGGATGGGGCCGTCAAGCCGAAGCTCCACTGCCTGATGATGGATCCGTCCTTCTCAATGGTGACGGTCCAGAGCGAGGACAGCGGGATCGTGTGGGAAACCGCTTCCAGCCGCTGCTCCACACCCTGGGCCTCCGAGTTCAACGCGCCGGCCTCCGAACTCGGTTACAGCTGCTGCGGCTCCGGAACGGCCGGCAGGATCGTGTTCATAATGGATGAAGAACTGATGAGCAGAAGGAAGAGGAAGCCAAAATCGGAGAAATCCAAGACGCGTCCTCCGGTCAGCCACGAGATCCTCGCTGAAGCGGAGAGACCGGCCATGGTGGAAGTGTCCATGCCGAACGTGACGCCGGAAGATGGAACGGAAGAACACAAAACGGCTGACGTGAAAGAAGAAAAGCATCAGCGTTTGTTCAGTCTCGTCTCTGAAGGATCTGAAATACTGAACATCATCGCTCCGCCTAAAGTCTCCACCGTGGATGAAGAGGAGAGCAAAGGTCTGGAAGATAACTTGTATTACCTCGAGGAGACACCTGCTGTGAAATCTCCAGAGATCCCAGATGAACCTGAGCTGGACATTTATACTGCGAACGCGGAGATGGAGAAGAGCATTTCGGTGATACCAGAGCCTGCTGTCCAGATCCCGTTCCCACCCATTCATGTGTCCCGAAGAGGACAGGCGAGCGAAGACTACTTTGAGAAGTTCACGCTCCTTGACCGTCGAGCACCGTCAGAAGTGGCACCCATTGAAGAAACCCAACAGGAAACAGAGGACAAGTTCACAGAAGAAAATGATAAAGCAGTTTATCCTGAAGCGGAACCAGGATCTGGACTTTCTGGAGTCTCCTCAGCTGCGAGTATGCTGGACATTTCTGGCGAACACTTGGACGACGTGTTTTACGGCGGAGGGAGTGAGCCACCTACTGCTGCCAGCGTTGGCAAAAAGGAACGAGAGTTTTCCAGATCCTCACTGAAGGAAAGCGGCAGCGCCTTGTTTGGAAGCGAGGAGTCGGTCCTCACTCCCATATACCTTCCGGAAGGTCCTCCGAAAATCATTGACCCCAACTTGCTCGAGGAGCCCAAAGCCTTGGCGTTTCTCTACTCAGATTTGTACGCAGACGCCGTCGGTACCAGGAAGAAGCAGGAGGAGGACGTAGAAAGCGTGACCTCCGAGAAATCCTTCCACAGTCAAGAGTCCGACTCCGAGGACAGGGGATACCTGGAGAAGTTCGTGCTCAAAGTTGAGACTCTGGCCGACGTCACTCCTGAGTTACGGCCCGAAGAACGGCACGACCCGTTCGGACTCGCCGGATACCCGGTTCACCACAAAGAAGAAGAGGAACATCAAGCCGAGGAGCACGAAGAGATCACAGATTTCTTTCGAAACAGTGCATCTTCATCGCCCTGTGAACCTGTCGACTTTGAGCAGCTGGAGAAAGAGGAAAAGATCGAAACTGTCAGGACGCCTCGGGTCACTTTCAAAGACGAAGCGCCAAAGATAAAGACAGAACGACAGGTGAGCGATCATCCGTCGTTGGCTGACGACACAGACTTCTCAGATGAGTTTTTGCCGGTTGAAATAAGCGAGAATTGTCCGGCGTGGGAGGACAATTTGCCGACGGTTGTCAGAGCTCCGGTAAAATCCACTTCGACGCGCACAGGTGAACTAAAGAAAAAACCAAAGTCACTAAATGATAAAAGCTCTCCAGCACCAGGGCAAGCCCAAAACACCATCAGACCCATAATTCCACGCCACAAACCCTTCCTGGATCTGAGCCCGCTGCTGCCCGTCCAGACTGAGGACGAGAAAGAAACAACAGATGGTGAAAAGGAGAAAGAGAACGCAAGCTCTGACGCCCCATCCAGCACTAAACTAGAGGTCAGTAACCAAGACTCTTTGACCTCCGGAGAGCTTCCTGACGTGACAGATTCTACAGAAGAAAGCCGTGATAACGGAAATCACACAAACCTGCTGCGTGAGGACAGCGCTTGATGCTCCAGCTGACATTTGAGCATCGCCGATCCGTTGGCTTGACAATGAGTGATCCGTAAGCATCTGCGACCGTCCTTCAGCAAAACGGAAAATGAGCAGAACATCATCAGGTGTCTCTGGTCTGCTGTGATCCATCTGAGAGGTTCGAATGGAAAAACAGATAGATATGGTAGGTAGTTTCTGTACAGTACGACTGCAGCAGCCCAATGAGACTAATGAACTGTTTACAGATTACAGCTCACCTCCGCCTCTCAAAACAAGTGAATGATTAAAAAAAGGAATAACGTATAATAACCTGGGCTTAAATTATGTACATATGGTTAAAATGGTCACTTCAATAAGTAAAACCATGTAGTTAGTTGTGCTGCTCAGGATTCAGCATATGTACATGTGCAGAGAAAGTGCAGGTTTTTCTGTGTACTTTATTTTAAAATAATCAGGCACAAACACGTGCAAACATTTGTGAATACAAATAATAAAATTTTAAACTTGCTTACTGTTAACATGGTGAATGTGCTGAACTGTCTAAATGTTTTTTTTTTTTATGAGAACAGTAAACCTCAGCATCAGCCAACAGTCAAAATATGTACACTGCCAGGGTGAAACACGAAATCTCTTTTCTGAAGCATACTTTTCTTAAAGTTCGTCTTGATTTTGTGACATAACACCGTTATGTACTCAATATTAAGTTGTTAACTGATTTTTAAACCTTAACGAAAGTCAACGATATTATTTATCGTGAAATATCTCACCTCAGAAATTCGCGCCTTTCCTGTCAGACTCTGTGCGCGCGCTGCTGAGTTAAGCGCGAGATTAGATGTTTAAAAATATATATTTACATGTACATTGGCCTAAATATAACATTCATTTTCAGTGACATTTATTAATCGATCCTTTAACCTTTGGGAAACTAATGATAATATTTGTTGCGAAGTGTTATACGTCAGCAATTCCCGCCGTTTCCTGACAGATGTTAGGGTTAGGGTTGACAGGCAAGTACAGGCTTCTGTTCTCATTTACTCAATGTAAAATGCAACTATTGCAAACATGCACGACAGACGCAAGCACAACGAATAAACGAACATATATATATATATTCTCTGTATTGATCACGCGACTATATAATAAAGTCTTACCTGCGGACCGAAAAGAAACTGCTGCTCTAAAATCCAGATCCGCTTCTGATTCAGTTCTGATCCGGTTCTGCTATCTTCACTTTACGGAGATCCAGGCATTAAACATGACGTCATGAACTTACAAATGAGGAAAACACGTCATTTAATATGTTCCATAAAGATTCTGCTTGTAAAAGTGTTTAAGCCCTCAAAATAAATTTGTAAATAAGAAAACAAGTGTTTTTTTAAGAGACCAGTAATTCCCTATGAAACTCACATTTGCCAAAAATAATAATAATAATAAATTAAGAAAAAAAAAAATCTTAAGGATAAAAGAAATCAATTCTTCAGTGAAGTCACTTTTGCTGATATCCAAGTTCAGTAATATTCTGTATTTGATGATTTTATAATCGTAAAAGAGTTAAATAAACACCCTAATAGAGATTCTGTAGAAATGAATAACAGGCCTCTTTTACAAAAAAAAGGACCTTTCAACTGCAGACAAAGCACAGATATTGAAATATTAAAATATCTAAAACTGTTCCAACACCAGAAGCCTGTGTTTACATTCAGAATATAAAGACAATCACATGTACAGCTGTTTTACTGATTTAAAAGCAGGCCTGATGAGCTGATATAATAAAACGACAATCATCACCGTCTGTAAGAAAAAACGACAGCAGCCAGACGACTGGAACAGAGGGTTGGACAACTATTATTATTATTATTATTATTAATAATCTCTCTTTACACCCAGTGTTGTGTGGACATCTTACTTCAGTACATCATGGTTTTATTGCAGTTCAGAATCGTGTAGAAAAACAAGCGCCACGTTCAACAGCACAAACCTGCAGGTGACGTTTGGAAACGCAGATAAAAGCACGTCTGATAAACCACCATCATCATCGTCGTTCCTGGAGATAAACATACACGCAAAACGCTGATTCCGCTGCCAGTCGATCACGTTCATAATGAGATTGCAAATAAAAAGTGAATATGATTAAAAATACAACATAAGAAAAATGATGAGCTCCCCAAAAGATAATCGCTTTAATGACAGATGTGTGATTGAATTCTCCGCCGGGACCTCGAGAGATTTCCAACCGGGAGTGTTTACAGTGACGCCATTAAAACATCCAGACGAGAACTTCCTTCCCAACGCGAACAGAAGAACCGCTTCTCTCAGGGTCATCGCGTTTGATCCATCACGGGTTTATGATCGCGAGACCCTTGAGAAGATTCAGTCAAGCTTATATGTCCATCTCTCTGCCTCCGGACAAATAATCAGGGTTGTTCCTTATAAAGACACGAGCAGAACGTCCTCACACTCACGCACACACACACACACACACACATATATATATATATATACACACACACACACACACACTCGCTCGGGCACATTATCATTTACAAATAAAAACAAAGAAAAACACCCCTAGAATAATGCAGCTCTCGCTGCTGTCCATGTGCAACACAGAAACAAGCCCGACACACTCACTCATACACACACACACACTCGTGAGCTCACTGTAGTGTGACGTGACAGACGTGTGTTGTAGGAGAGCCGCGTAACATCCTCCTCATGAACACAAACGTGTTTCTGTGCCGTCAGTGCCAGTGAGGAACATCACGCAGATGGGCGTCCGGCGCTGGTGTCCGTCTCACCTTTACCTGCTGGTGTCCATGGGATCCTCCTTGAAGTTCTCGCACTGCTCCATCACTTTACTGCACACACACACACACACACACAAACACACACACATTATGTTAAACCAATCCAGAACCGCTTCTCTGTTCAAAACTGAATGATTACATGACATGAGATACGCAAAAATCAGACTTTCAGCATGATGTGATTCATGAACGACTCCTTTGAATGAACTGCTCAAACGACTCACGAATCAAAATCAAATTGATGTCACACTGGGTTATGAGAACTCATCCCAATCTGTGTATTAATGATATAATGTGTACTTGTGTAAAGTCATTATCAAAACATTGACCCTACAGCTACCGTTTCACACGATACACCCAAGTCGTCTAAATGATCAGCATGATGAATGTTTGCGGTTAATCCTGTCGTTTGACTGATAGTTTAGAGTTGGTCCAATAAATTTGTCCTCCTTCAGCTGGTGCTTCATTTGTCTTTTTGCTGTCAAATCTTGACCGATTTCTATCAATAAACGGCAGAATAACTGTAGTCATATTTCCAGATGAACACTTACTGGACTGAAGCAGCTTGGTTTTACTTGATTCTCCATGAATCATTTTTTAGTCTCAAATCTGATCATCAGGATCTTTTAAAGAACGTTTGTCTCAAGAAGCTTTACTTTTACTGTTCCTCAGTGGAGGAATGATCTTCACAAGCCTCCAAAACATCTCACATCTTTTGAGGAACGTTTATTTGTTCATCTCTCAATCATCATTGAATTGCATGATATGTTTGGATCATATTATTGGAGATATAGTGAACACTGATAATTACATCATTCTATGTCAGTATCTGCTCTGCTGTTATAAAGATCTCATTGATTTACATCACAAAGCGCAGAATTTCATCATATAAATATCAGCATCTGCAGCAAATTCATGTTTTTGCAGAGTTTCTGAATAAAACAGAGCTGTTTTTCCCTCCGTATTCTCACTAGATCAGACTGTGTGAGCCATAAAAGCCTGACGATCAAATACGATACTCAGCTAAATTAAAAAAAGAGTTTTTGTTTTTCGACTAATATTTTACATGTCAGTCTTTACGGGGTTAAAATGACACGTTAACACGTCCAGTATGTTTGTTCAGTTTATACTTCAGATCATTTACTGATTGGAGGAGTTTCCTCCTCAAAAGAATCATTCATGGAATCATGAATCAGTTTAACAAGCAGATTCAGAAGATTCTGGAGACTCTGTGTGTGTTGTTACCGTGCCATGTCCTTGGTCTCCTGATGAGAGGACTCCAGCTCTAGAACTTTCTGCAGCAGAATGATTCCACCCTCCTTTATCAACAGAGGGCAGTATTTACTCGCTACAGGACCAGAACACAGAGAGAGAGAGAGAAAATGAAGCCTGTTTGAACTGAACTAAACGAGAACAATGCATTTGTCTGTCAACATGAAGAGCTTCAGACCGCTTACAATGAACAACACACTATTAAACTCAGAAATTAAAGTGTTAAAGTAGATATTTTGAAGATTGTAGGCAACCAAACAGTTGACGGTCTCCAATGACTTCCATGGGATGAAAAAAAAAAAAAGTTTACCCACATTCTTCACAATATCTTTTTTTCTGTTCAACAGAAGAAAGAAACTCATACAGGTTTGGAACAACATGAAGGAGAAGAAATGATAAAAGAACAGTCATTTTTGGGTGACATATCCCTCTGAGTTTAATATAGGCTATTTTTAATTTATTTAATCCTCTCAGTCGTATTTGTGGATAGTGATTTTAATGACTGTGTGATACTCACGGTAAACCGACACCAGGTTATAAAGCGCCCACGTGGCCCAGTGCTGACTGACCGGAGCGCCGCTCTGAGGAAGGAGACGCAGGATGGGCTCGAACGACCTGCAAACACACAAGCGGAAGTACATCAGTTTACTTGGCCTTTTTCCAGCAGAAGTAGAAAACGGGAATAAACCGAGTGTTTGTTCCAAAGGCCAAACCTGAGAAAAAGTGCCAAAATAGTACAAATTTAAAAAAATAGTAGAAGCCTTGTCAACAGAATGAAAGCCTGTAAGCAAAGAATGTGTGACCGTATGCTGAAACAGCACAATTAAAATGCAAAATTTCCTTTTTCAAAGGGGTTTCAATGGGGATGTTTGGTCAAAATGATCAAAAAGACAGAAATGTCCATAAGGACGCCGACGTACCTGTAGTTGATGTTGCGTCGTGAGTTGACGTCCCAGCTCTGGATGGCCTCCCACATTTTGTCCATGACGTGTGTCCTCATGGGCTCCTCCATGGTCCAGACCTCCGGCCCGTCGAACATGATGTGCGACAGGACGCCGCAGGCGTTGTAGGACACCTCGATGCCGTCCGCTTTACTGTCCAGCAGGTCACTGCGAGCAGAGACGCAGGCGTTAGACACTCACACAGCAAACGCCGAGACAACGACGCGCAGAAAAACACCGTCACACCTGAACACAGTGATGAACTGTTTGGTCAGCAGCTGCGGCCTCAGCGCCTTCACTTCGGCCACATTACCCAGCAGCCCCAGCATGTTACGGTGCAGCTCCTGCTTATCAGGAAACTCCTGCGGGAGAGCAGAAATCAGACGGGTGAGAGAGGAGCGGGTGATTCCGGTGTGTTTGAAACGGCCATACACAGTATACACTGTGAAACAGTGATGAACGGTTCATAAGAGACCTCAGACACACCTTCAGACACTCCAGGAAGAGATTCATGCCTTTACACTCCAGAAACATCTGACAGTTATCAGGTGTCTCGTCTGTGATGTTCCACAGCGCACTCCACGAGAACTCCATCACCTGATCACACTGAACACACACACACACACACACACACACACACATCACCGTTAACTCAAACTCAAACCAGAAAAATTTGTTCTCATTACCAGAATTAAATTTACTGGGACACAATTTAAAAAAAGAAAAAATCTTTTCATTACTTAAAAAAAAATTGAGATCACATAAAATACATAAAAAACAAAAAAATATTTTCATGCCTTGAAATTAAGCTAACAAATAAAACACAAAAAAAAACATTTTTATTACTTAAAACAAAATGAACTGAAATAAACAAACAAAAAAACATTGTTTTGCCAAGGTAACATTTCTCATTTCCGTTTAGTTTTTGTTGAAGAACAAAAATAACTAAACAAGCAAAAACTAATATAAATGACAAATACACACAACATAACTCCTGAAAAGTCAATTAAAATTAAAACAAGAACAAACAAATAAAATATGAACAAAACTATAACAGTATATTAGCGATACCGAAAAAACACTGGCACACGCGTCGTGAACAACGAATCAGTGATGAATCTGAGACAGTAGTGACTCACCATTTTGTCCTGCAGCTTCTTCTGGATCAGATTCAGCATCGTCTGTGACGCGACAAATCAAACCATTAGATGGACACAGATGCTAAGCATCACATGCTAACAATCCAAAGCTATTCCCATTAAAAACAACATTAATGTGAAATGCACACATCAGACACGGTAAACAGAAGCTCAAACAAACCTCACTCATTCAAGCCTATATTAAATCTGTCCATCACATAAAGCAACAGAAGACTTGGGTCAAACCACTCGATTCACATGGATTGCTTTTATGATGTTATTATGTGTGGGGTTTTTTTTGGAAGCTCGAAAATCTTGACTATCTAGACTTTTATCGGATGAACAAAAATGATGAGAGAATATTCAGAACGATCATTTTTGAGTGAACTATTGCTTCATAAATGCAGAACAAGACCGATTTCTGTACAGACAAACATCTCAACTTCACAAAAGACAAGGAGCTCAACGAGCGGCACACAACCTTGACGAATCCCATCTTGCCGACGGCTTCTTTGTGGTCGTTGTCCACCTGACAGACGAGCGCGTTACACAGATGGACGGCGATGCGCTGGATGGACTCGTCCTGACGCGCCGGTTCCAGGATCTTTAGCAGCAGCAGATTCACTCTGTGATACTGAAACTCCAGCTCCTCAGGAATACTGAAGTTACAGAGTGTCAGACAGCAGTTCCTCTGGACCTGCACACACACACACACACACACACACGAGTTAATCATACAGTGACATCCTGAACTGCTGCTCAGATCACAGAAGCCTCGTGTTTGGCGTGTCCTTGGTGTGGATTCTGTCTGAGTGTGTGTTTGCGTGTGTTTGCTGAACTCACCGTCACCTCCTGGTACTGCTCCATGCCGTTGAGCACCACCTGTATGACCTGTCTGCGCAGACGGACGCTCTGGTCGCTGCGGTACTCAGTGTTGGTGAGGTAAAACAGAGCGGCGCTGCCCGTCACCTGAATGCTCTTGTCATATTTATGAGTCTTCAGCGCCGTGATCACCAGCTGGAAAACACACAGCAAACACACGCGTTACATACTACAGTCAGAGATCACGTGACTGCACTGGATGGGGTTTAATATAGTCAGGAATATTATGGATTGAACTGCAGTGATACACGAGAAGAAAACCTGAACTGAGCTTTAAAAAAAAAAAAAAAAAAAAAAAAAAGACACTAACTTTGCAACAGCAACACTATTATTAAATTGAAATGAACACTGTCGGTTCATGTCAGTTAGTGTATGTGGAAAAACTCCCATCTCATGTTCTCCCTCAACTTCAAAATCGTCCTCTATCACTGTTTTACCTTGTTTTGTTAAGGGTGTTTGATCTTCTTTGCATGTTCACTTGTGTGTCGGTACTTCTGCAGCGATGTAGGATGATTTTAAAATGATTTTTGAAGTTGAGGGAGAAAATACGATTGGAGTTTTTTGACATACCCTAACTGTCTTGAGCCAGAATACACAGAGTTC
>JAHKKF010513097.1:0-34014 GCA_019740295.1 Labeo calbasu
TATATATATAACAGTGTTGAGATCCAGAGTATAACAGTATATATATATATATATATATATATAAATGTATAACATTCATTGCTAATATAGTATTAATATTATATATTGTATATTTATATAGATTATTACTTTAAATATTATTTACATAATTATTACAATATTACAATTTATTTAGTTTTAAAAAATTTAAATAGTATTTATATTTATATAACAGTATTAATAGTATTAAAAGTTATTATTATTATTATTAATATAATATCAATATGATATATATATATATATATATATATATATATAAAATTTAAATTTTTGTAATAATTTTCTTTTAAAAAATACAATTATATAGTTTTTAAATATAAGAAATATTATTTTAAATATTATTTATATGTTTAATAAAATATACAATTATTTATTTCAAATGCATTACTAATAACGTAAAATGTTTCTTTATGTAATTAAATACTTCTTATAAATTATTAAAATTATATAATATTGTCATATTATATTTATATTACTACTATTAAAATTACTACTAATTACTACTAATACGTTTTGTCCCCAACGCAAAGTAAACACAAAAATATTAAAGCCAAATTCAAACTTTTTACCTTCAAACGATCTACAAATAGTTTTGAAAGACTGAGACTCTCATAAGGACAATGTTGTATTTTCTGTGACAAAATAATGGTTTTATTTCATCCTTTTTTTTATTCACAGGAAAATAATTCTGCATCAAATAAATAAATTTGTTTTTTTGTTTTTTTTACTACACATGATCATATATCTTCAAATATTTACAACAAATCCTTCTGTAAGAAGACTATCATGCTTTCATTTTGAAAGAGGATATTAAAATGATCCAAAAACACTGAACAGTAAAACAAGAGCTAGTGTCTAAATGTAGATGCAAATTAACAAAATGTTCAGATGGGAAATGAATGAACAGACCCTCCCCTATAATCTCACAAGACCGAACTGATTTGTCATTGAATTTCAAGCATGAAACATGAGATGATTTCCAAAACATGTCTAGACATCAAGGCTGGTGTGCTAAGCATTCAAAGGATGCCTGATGTTTGATGCGTGAGGAGACAAACATGAGATCCGTATATTCCCTTGTGTAAACTGTGAGCGAAGAGTCACCCTTTCACCATCTCAAATATGAAGCTCCACACTAAAACAAAATCCACTTTCAAAACAACATCACGCACACAGAAGAGCACATGTTCATCTCAGAGAGTTCATGGGTTTTCTGGAACGTTCTCAAGGTTCTAACATTTCATGTTGCCAAATGAAATATAAATAGAGGGCTAATTTGAAACTAGATATCTAGAACCTAATTTAAAGTTGTTTAACTACACTCAAGTTGAAAGTATTTAGTTTCTAGTGCAAAAAAGCATCAAAAGCAACTTTTGCAATGTGTAAAAAACAGCAATGCACCATTCTGACATGCTACACCACTACTTTTTGGAAAAGAATGTTTTTTCATGTAAAAGCTACAGATTTATAAAGGTAAAATAAGTTAAATCAATAAGTTAGTTACTTCTTTTACATTGCAAGTTAGCTACTTTTCATAACGTTAAACTAGTAATGTGATTATAACGTCATCATCCTGGCCCTTCCACAGCATCTCCCCCTCAAAGTCCACCATTTTGTGTTTGCGACAGCGCAACAAAATTCCCACAACTTTATCTGAGATTTTAACGTAGCGGTCGAACAGGCGGCCGAAGGTGACGCGGATACGTCCCTCTTTATCCCGCTGGCCCATGTCGCGTATAATAAAGCACATCTCATCCATCTCACGGTGGATGTGTTTCTGGGCCCGATCGGCACGTTGGGCTGTTTTGGATCCCTCTTTGGGCCGTCCGTATCCCTCGTCGCCCTTGTGAAGTCGAATAGCCATGGCATGACCATAGTCAAACTCTTCGCTGAAAGGGTTGAGCTTCTGACCTTCAATGTGGTCATCAGCGAACCGCTGCCACTTGCTCCTCAGGTCGTTCATCGTGGCTATTTTAATCTGAAAGGACAAGATTCATTTGTTATTCAGGACCACATAGTCAAATGTAAAAAGTATTATATGCGAAAAGGTGCTGCAATATAAGAAAGAAAGGGTGGATTTGGTTCATGGATTTTGATGCATGCATAGTATATATATATTTATGAGCATGCAAAAAAAAGAAATATTGTAAAAAAAGAAAAGAAATATTTTATAATTAATATATTTATACACACACACACACACACACATATATATATATATATATATATATATATATGCAAAGAAAGGAATGTCTATTAGGAAATAAATATTTTAAAATTGGATTTTTTGTTGATTTTAAAGTGTTTTTGTTTGCAATAATATATTATTCAGATCTTGTTTAAGGTGTAGACAAGCTGGCTTGTCATCGGACAGTCACATTACACTACTGTCTGTCTGACATGCCTGTGCATTACTGTTGAATATTTCTCATGATGTCTTCAAGGGGCATTTATTTCACATGGGCACCATCTGAACCCGTGCAAATGCGTCCTGTGAAACGCGAGCGGGTGAATCAAATACCACGGTGACACAGCTGTGATGGATCTCACTCATCAAGTTGAGGGTGAGCATGCTGCTTTTTGAAGGTCAGATGTAAATGATCCATCACTGTTTTTATTTACATATATTCCATTGCAGCAGAACATGGAACATTGTGCTGCTGTGACAGTGTAGTTGGACTGTTCTAAGGTTCTAAAGCTTGGCTTGCCATTATTATTATTTATAGCACTATATTAAAATAACACTGTTATATGGGCAAGAATTAATTTTGATTGTTTTGATTAAAGCCCTGTTCAGTTGCAGATTTTGTGAGTATTTTCAGTGTGGCAACCACTTTTAAATTAATCTTAAAGTAAATTAATCTTGCCTTCATCAACAGTGATGGCTAGAACCAAGTCCCTACATTATTTATTTATTTATTGATTCATTTATTTATTTTTGATAATCCATTGTACATCACAATACGGAAAGAAAAGATGCATGACTTTAATGTAAATGTGGACCTGAACTTTTCAAGTGCACATTCAGTTTTCACTCCCATAAGAACCAAAATCAGTGTGAACAGAATTAGATTCTCTTATAAAAGGAGTGACAACCGAATTATTTGAGATAAGAAAACATATGGCTGTGCCTTTTTACACTAGTGTAAAAAAAAGAATCAACAATTGTTGGCTAGAACCAAGTCCCTGCCCTATTTGTTTTTTATTTTGATAATCCATTGCACATCACAATATGGAAGAAAAGATGTGACTTTAGTGAAAATGTGGTTGTCACTACCTCAACTTTCCAAGAGTGAATTCAGTTTTCACTCCCATAACAACTGAATTCAGTGTGAACAGAAAGTAGCGACAACCGAATTACACTCAAAATAAGAAAACATATGTTTCTACACACTAGTGTAAAAAAGGTACTGTATTTTCTGCAATATGTCACAGATTTTTTATTGTCTAAAATGCGCTATGAATTAAATTCCAAAGCAACTTATATAATGCATTTAACGGCGCAAGTTTATTTGTATAGCGCATTTGCCACACAGCGGTAGTTTTGCTTTAAATAAATTAGTTTCGGCTTGCCATTTATAATAAATGTTGTTTATAATGAATGCCACTGTAATTTATATTTGTTTTAAGCTAGTGTTGTCAAATCGATTAATCGCAATTAATCGCATTCAAAATAAAAGTTTGTGTTTACATAATATATGTGTGTGTACTGTGTATATGTATAAATAAATACACACAAACACATGTATATATTTTTAAAAAAATATTGACGCATACACATATAAAAATATTATTTTGGATGTGATTAATCGCGACAACACTATTTTAAACTTTTATTTTTATTCTGTTATATTCTGAATAATGTTAAATTTTGATAGATTTGTTGTGTAAAACTAAAACATGTTTATAGAATTTATGTTTGTAAATGTTTCATTGTGTGACTTCTATGTGTGATTTTATTTTTCTCTCTGCAACGCATTTTTCATCTGTCAGTATAAAAATATCAAACAAAATAGTTGTTCACATTATTTTCTAATACGCTATATAAACTGAAGCTACAATTTCTAAGCAACTGTGTGTGGAGTTAGCAAAAATAGCTTTAGCCAATAAGTTTGGCTATTTACACTCAGTACCTAGTTTGAAGTGTACAGATAAACGTACCTTGTGTCTGTTGACATGTTTCTTCGGTTCACTCTCATTCTGATCGCTGTTGTCGCTCAAAGACGCTTCCTCCCCAAGACCACTGTCCTCGGCATCTGAACTGCTACCTCGGGATCCCGTAATTTTTTCATCCTTCTGTACGAGCGCCTTCGCCAAAGTCCCCGCTTTTCCACCACAGTAGCGTCTCCTGGTGGGAGATTCATTGCCGAGGAAGTTTTTGGTGTCCTCTGATGTGAGCTGATTGGTGTTGATCTTCTCCTTGATGACGCTCACTAGGTCTTTTCCGTATTCGTTACATTTCGGCGTGATGGCTTTAGTCACCGTTACCGTCTTGATCTGGTCGTCCGCGCCGTCTTCGTTATTCACCGAAACTACGCGAGGCGTGACCAAGAGTTTCATCTCACTCTTCTCCTTCTGCTTTTCTTTCGCATCATCAATGATGGTGTCAGGCATCCATCCGCTCGGGATCTTGTCTTGTTTTTCAGTGTTTTTATTTGCCCAGCTTTGCCAGCTTTTGGCGAGGCTGTTGACCGTAGAAGCCACCTTGATCTTTCTGACGGCTCTGCTGAAAGGCCGGTTTTGCTGGACGGCAGCAGTGCTCATGGCTCTTGTTGTGTTTTTCCTGGTTGGCGAGGTTCAAATCTCAAGGTTCGTAATCCGTTTGGACGCTGCTGGTGGTCACCAAGGTCTTTTATATGAATGGAAAGAGGAAGTGTCCTCTGAAGTGGGCGGTGTGACATTCCTCTAGATGCACATGGTGTCCACTGTGACCCCAAACATGCTAATAGAATTTCCCCAGTGAAATAACAGGTGGCCACGTAATGACCGCTTCTGTCCAACCATGCAACCATGCAAAAAACACCCCTGACATCACACCTGACTGCGTCTCTTGTTTTAGATGCACCCATGATCTCACCAGACCCTAAAACCGCTCAAGGACGCCTATAGATTCTGATGAAACGGCTACAAATGCATGCTCTTCTCCACTGCCGTGGCATATTTTTGTACAACGTGCCAGAACTCAGTGTGATGATCTATTTTTGCAGACTGGGTGTTGAATTGTGCATGTGCGCGCTTCTGTTGATTGATACACAGGCCTGTTCTTAAACCGCAAGCCAAGCTATTTTAAGCAGGAGTCGTGCTGAGGGAAAACTTAGGATGAGCCTCGGATTTGCACATTGACTATGCTGCTTTGCTGATAAAATGGTGATTAGGCTTATTAGAGCATTAATCTGCTAGACATTTTCATAAGGCTAACCATTAAACAACTAGGTTACTGCAGAGATAATGCGTAAAGCAGTGGTCCATAACCGCTGTGCGACAACCCAAAAAATGGCCTGCAGATTTGTTCTAAGGTCACCTACTGCTATGCTAAATTAAAATTATAAAATGCAACTAGCCATATAACGGCTAGTGCATAGGTAGGACAGTAAAATAAATGCGCTTCTTGACATTTAAATGGGGGGATAAAACCCTTCCCATATTTTTAATGTTGTTGGCTGTTCATTCAATCAAACTCTGCAATATTTTCCAGACACAAATGGAAAGATTGGAAAGATTACTTGAAATTTCCTCATAATTGTCAAAGACAATGAACAAAACTACACTACCAGTTAAAAGTTTTTTAACAGTAAGATTTTTAATGTTTTTTTAAAAAAAGCCTGCACTTATCTGATCCAAAATACAGCAAAAGCAGCAATATTATGAAATATTTGTATTAATTAAAATAAATGCTTTCTATTTGAATATATTTTAAAATAGAATTTATTCCTGTAATCAAAGCTAAATCACATGACCCTTCAGAAATCACTCTAATATGCTGATTTGCTGTTCAAGAAACATTTATTATTATTATCATCAATTATCAATAATCAATTTTTTTGGGAGGGGGAATTATAGAAATTCACACTTATGTAGCAAGTATGCTTCAAATTGATCAAAAGTGATGATAAAGTCACTTATAATGTTACAAAAGATTTCTATTTCAGATAAATGCTGTTCTTCTGAACTTTCTATTTATCAAAGAAATCTGAAAAAAAATTATACTCAACCATTTTCAACATAACATTAATAATAAATGTTTTTTTTTGAGCAGCAAATCATAATATTAGAATGATTTCTGAAGGTTCATGTGACTGGAGTAATAATGCTAAAAATTCAGCTTTGAAATAAACAGGAGTAAATTACATTTTAAAATGTATTCCAATAGAAAACAGTTATTTTAAATAGTAAAAATATAATTTATAAATACAGATAAAACATTACAAACCTAAAAATCTTTTAACTGGTAGCATATGCGAAAAAACTAAACAAAACAATAAATGATAAGCATAAGACCCAGATAACATTAAATAGGTTCATTTGCGGCAAGAATAAACAATGTGTGTAAAAATCAAAAGTACATTTCTCTTATTCAGCCTTGCTAATAACTGTGCATACTGTTAGACCTATATGATGCAAAACAAGTAGAGAACCACTGACTTATTCTTGGTATTCTTGAAGGTCTGAATGAGTTAAGACAAAAACGAGTCCAAAAACAGTTCTTAATTGGTGTGCTGCAACGTTAATATTAAAACAATAAATAATGTTTCTAAAATCAAGATACATTTGCAAACCAAAACTGACAATTTTCTTATTCAGCCTTAGTCATTACAACAATTTTGCATAATTCAAGGTAATGTTAAAAGTCTGATTTTAAATACACTTTTGTACAATAATTTTGGTACTGTTTGGTCACCATTTGTAAAACTTCATGCAAACATCTTTGCAATGCAAATCCAGTTACAAAGACTGCAGGTTGCGCACAGATTATATAACTAGTTGTTTTGTGTGTTGCAAACTTGATATGATCTGATAGGAGCTAAAATTAAACAGTAATAAAATACAACTAGCCATTTAGTCATGCATAGTCATAATAGCAATATTAAGATTTAAACATAACAACTGACTATTTTTAGCCAGCCTTGGTTATGATAATAACCAAGAGTTTGCACAGTCTGATTTCTAAAGATATTTCTATTTACTTTGGCTACTTTGTTGGGTGGCCATTTGTATGCGACGTAAAAATCTAGGTTGTGACGCAAAACCACCCAAGACCTAGTTTGCACTGCCTTATACAACTTGCAAACGTGAATCCTGCCCTACATAAGTGATGCTATACCTTAATTGCTCAAGGATTATCAGGAATCTGTGTGCGATAAATATATTTCCGCCTCTTAAATGTCTTTGCTTGTTTTTAGCTCCCACACAAGATCCCTGAATCTGGGGGGACAAAAATAAAACGACTGTCATTTTGGATGTTGTTCTCGTCTCTTCCTGCTTCCTCTGTCTTTCGGTGACTCACATACGGGGGAGTGTACCGAGGAAAGAAACCGTCACTTATATCACCGCTAACACCACCAGCTGGATGCACTTACCAGCTCACAATGCAGCTCAACACACTCACATTAATGCTCATTAAAAGCTTCACTGACTGGCCAATGCAGCATAATGTATCTGTAAAGGCAAGACATTCACAACCTCAGACAATTCACATTTAACTCGTTCAGAGACGAAAATGGCTTTCGTAGGAAGAACAAAAGAGATATATTGATCTCTCAATAATAGCGTTAATATTGCAAACGTTAATCTCAGAAATAAAATTATTAAGGGGAACAAATGAGGACTTTGGTCCGTCTACTGTTTCAGATGACACATTTCTTGCTCATCCAAAGCTAAATGATCAGTAAATGTACAATAACATTTGTTACTGAACAAAAATCTTGCCTTCCACTCAAAACTCATTTGTATCTTTGCGTATTTACATATTTAAATACATAACTGAAAACTCTATTACGACTCAATTGTCCTAGGCGCATACAACTCACACAACACCAAATGATTAAGCTATTAGCATCGAAAAACACATTACAGTAAACGTGCTTTATAATAAATGCAACGAGCCGACATTCAACTCTACTTTACGATAATAACCTGAATGCATGTCTAATCTCAACTTGGTCATTAGTGCAAAGATTGAACTGCATATAGAATCATTTCTTCTTTCACACGGTCGTCTCATTAACAGACCATGAGTAATGAGCTAATCAACACTGCGCTAGGCTATGACGTTAGCGCGGCACAGTAGTCAGTCGTTTCATTGACAGTGCTACATGTCAGCGCGACTAGCTTTAGCGCACACAGCAGTAGTGGTTTGACAGCTTGGGTATCATTAGAAACCAGCTTGGATGAGACAATTAGTGTCCTCGCACTCCGTTTGGCCCTCGTAAACAAGCCAACCCTGCATTTTAGCACAGAGTTAGCACACAGCTGTATCGCTAATTGTCTCTGCTTATGCTAACCAGCAAAAACATGCTTGATTTTGTAGTATTCATAATAAATGTAGGACAGCCTTTTGAAATGTTATTTATGTTCACACGCTGTAATTAGCACTGGCTTACAAAAAAGTGCCATGGCCTTACCACGTTTTTTTTTTGGTCGTGGTCTCATCATAAGCCATTCCTGTCAGGATAGTTTTTGTTGTGGAAAGATGATGAATGGACTCTAATAATAATGGGTTACCACCTAGCAATGATATTAGAATGACATAAACCAGCTGAAGTCACTTTGTAGTTCGGTCTCTGTTCTATTAACAGACAACGTGACCCACTAAGTACCCTTGAACTATATTTATTCACCACAGTATTTTTACCGTGCTTTGTCAGTAGCTTTGGTATGACATGCTTGTCGTGCTCTCACCATAACAGCTGAATTACTTATATTAATTCCTTCTTTATCTCTCTCAGTCGCCAGCTATACTGTTTTTGCATATAATACATTGAATAGATTAACTGTTGTTTCACTAACCAAAAATATACCATGGAAAAACCATGTAGTTTTGATCAATGATATCAATGCAATGCAAAAATTGTAAATAAATAAACAATACTATATTATTAATACAGAACTCCAACGTCCAACTTTATTTGGATGGCTACTCACTCTGTGGCATGATAAATTAAAGTACTGTGCTTTGATATGCTTATCTTTTCAAAAAATACATACTGATATATGTACAGTTGAGGTCAAAGATTTACATACACCTTGCAGAATCTGCAAAATGTTAATTATTTTACCAAAATAAGAGGGATCATACACAGTGCATGTTATTTTTTATTCAGTACTGACTTGAATAAGATATTTAACATAAAAGACGTTTACATATAGTCCACAAGAGAAAAAAATGTTTGAATTTATAAAAATTACCCTGTTCAAAAGTTTGCATACATTTGATTCTTAATACTGTGTTGTTACCTGAATGATCCACAGCTGTTTTTTTTTAAAGTGATAGTTRGCATGAGACGCTTGTTTGTCTTGAACAGCYCCGAAAAATCCCACACATTCTTTGGTTTTTTAGCATTTTTGTGTATTTGAACCCTTTCCAACAATGACTGTATGATTTTGAGATCCATCTTTTCACACTGAGGACAACTGAAGGATTCATATGCAACTATTACAGAAGGTTAAAACGCTCACTGATGCTTCAGAAGGAAAAACGATGCATTAAGAGCTGGGGGGTGAAAACTTTTTTAATTTAAATATCACGGTAAATTTAACTTATTTTGTCTTCTGGGAAACATGTAAGCATCTTCTGTAGCCTCTGAAGGGCAGTACTAAATAAAAAAATATGATATTCAGGCAAAATAAGAAAAATGCACACATCTTCATTCTGTTCAAAAGTTTTCACCCCCGGCTGTTAATGCATTGTTTTTCCTTCTGAAGCATTTGTGAGTGTTTGAACCTTCTGTAATAGTTGTATATGAGTTCCTCAGTTGTTCTCAGTGTGAAAAGATGGATCTCAAAATCATACAGTCATTGTTGAAAAGGGTTCAAATACACAAAAATGCTGAAAAATCAAAGAATTTGTATGACCCGAAGGATTTTTCTGAAGAACAGCAGGCAGTTTAACTCACGTTAACTATCTCTAAACCAAAAACCACAGCTGTGGATCATTCAGGTAACAACACAGTATGAAGAATCAAGCATATGTAAACTTTTGAACGGGGTAATTTTTATAAATGCAACTTTTATTTTCTCTTGTGGACTAATCTTGTGAAAAAATCTTATTCATGTCAGTACTAAATAAAAAATAACATGCATTTTCTATGATCCCTCTTATTTTGGTAAAATAATTAACATTTTGTAGATTCTGCAAGGTCTATACTTTTGACTTCAACTGTGTGTAGCATTACTAATTTGTGCTGTAGTTTTTGTCCTATTGCTTATAATTACTTCTTATTTAATCGCTGACAGCTTGTTTGTCTTTAGTGAGTTCTTTTTTATTATTTAGGCTAGTATTATTATTTTTTTATATATTGACACTGGTGACAAGAAAAATTTTGATATCATAAACCAATAATATCTACATCATGATAAATATTACCGTGAAATAACATTACTCATATCGTGGTATAAGATTTTTGGTCATATCACCCACCCCTAAGTACAAAGTAGATAGTACCATCTGATAGCGCTATTAAGTAAGGCTTGGCGTTTTGAATTACAGTTATATTATTAAAACAGAACTTCATTCTCAGAACGCTCAAGAAGTAGATGCCATTTTACCACATGGAGCACTTAATTTAGCCATCCAGTGAGTCTGAATGAACAAACCAGAAATACAAAGCTTACATAAGAGTCACCAGGTACTGAGAAAGGTGTCGAAAGACACCAAGACGTCCCTCCTCTCCGTCTCTCTCTTTCTATGTATGTTGATGAGGACTGGTGTGGTTTGTGAGTCATTTCTGTGCATGACTCAGATCAGATACTCAAACTGTCCTCAGACACTCTCAGCACGCAGCCAGCACCTGCTCAAGACGCACATGCTCTAAAATAAACCCTCCCTCTCCATTTTTCCTTCTTACCTCCCCATCTTCCCCCCCTCTCGTTTTGAATCTCAAATCCGTTTTCGTCTATTGCTTTCCTGCTTTTCTTTCTCATATCAATAGATGCAATCAGGTCTGAATCGCGAGCGTGTCGCGACCCCCGACCGCATGCAGACTGAAGTCACTGATTGTGCTTTGTTGAATATGTCTGATGAGATTTGACAGATTATCACACATGCCATTTTTCTTTTTCACATACAGATTTATCCTTTCGCAACCAGTGCTTCCTGTGTAATACTGAAGAAATTCTCTTGCGGAAAATCTGCAGTGTGCTGATCAAAAGCAATGTGTAGGAAAGAAAAAAACGGGAGAACGCTACAAATAATTTGTCTTTTTGATGAACTACATCTTATGTCATGCTATATTTTATATGTTGGCGTTTTCATTTTCCTGAAGATCATCTAGAATAACATCCCATTTAATAGCACAGCCATGTGAAGGAAACTCTATCGCCCCCGTGAGGAGGGAGGTTTGTTACCGCCACACTTCCCAATTGTTGGATTAAATATTATCAATTCACAAGCCAGATTTTAGTTTCACTCATTTTCACAGAACAAAAATCACTTATTATACACAGAATAAAAATCTATCATTTTTTCAGTTATACTTTATTTTTTTGGTGATAATACCATGCTATTCTTTTAAGTGCAACTTAAATACACCAAAATACACTTATGACTTATGTCATTTTATTTTGTGATTTGGTCATTTTTATGTCTATATAGTTTTTATGGATTTTTTTGTTTTAGGTTTTGATATTTTAGTACATCAACTAATTTAAAGTTGCTAGCTGAAATATTTAATATTTTATTGTATTTCAGTTAATATTTGTTTTATTTCTAATAATGAAAATGTTTAATTCTATATACACTACAAGTCAAAAGTTTTTGAACAGTAAGATTTTTAATGTTTTTTAAAGAAGTCTCTTTTTCTCACCAAGCCTGCATTTATTTGATCCTAAATACAGCAAAATCAGTAATATTTTTAAATGGTTTTACTATTTGAATAACTGCTTACTATTTGAATACATTTTAAAATGTTATTTATTCCTGTGATCAAAGCTACATTTTTAGCATCACTACTTCAGTCTTCAGTGTCACTTGATCCTACAGAAATCATTCTAATATGCTGATTTGCTGCTCAAAAATTTTTTTTTATTATTATTTGTATCAATATTTAAAATCATTGAGTACTTTTTTCAGGATTCTTTGATGAATAGAAAGATCCAAAGATCAGCATTTATCTGAAAAAAAAAGCTTTTGTAACATTATACCATTCAAAAACATTTTTTTTTTTTTTAGAAATTAATACTTTTATTTAGCAAGGATGCTTTAAATTGATCAAAAGTGATGATTAAGAGCATTAATAATATTACAAAAGATTTCAGATAAATGCTGTTCTTCTGAACTTTTTATTCATCAAAGAAACCTGAAAAAATTCTACTCAGCTGTTTTCAACAATAATAATAATAATAATAATAAAAATTTAGATTAGATTGATTTTAATATTCTGAAGGATCATGTGACTGAAGTAATGACGCTAAAAAATGTAGCTTTGAAATCACGGGAATAAATTACATATTAAAATATATTCAAAAAGAAAACAGCTATTTTTAATAATAAAAATGTAAACATTTGACTGTTTTTGCTGTATTTTGGATCAAATAAATGCAGGCTTGGTGAGCAAAAGAGACTTCTTTAAAAAACATTAAAAATCTTACTGTTTAAAAACTTTTGACTTGTAGTGTATATATATATATACAAACAAACAAACAAACAAATCTCACACAGTATTGACTATGATTTTTTTTTTTTTTTTCACAGCAAGGTAATGATAATTTCACAACGTAAAAAAAAAAAAACAAAGCAAAAGAACTGCCCTAAAAATAGGCTTCATTTTCTGCAAAATATACTTTGTTTTGATCAAACATGTTCCTGACAGACGTGAGATTCACCTGCGTGTGAAATCACAGGGTCTGTGTTTGCATGACACGCTGTAAGTCTGTCACGTCAACCCACACAGGCCTCCACATAATCTGAATGATTTATCGATCTGCCTGTAATAGCCCCTGCATATATTTACTTTATAACCCTTTGGACAGCAGATTGGAAACATGTAATGAAAGGTGAGGTGGACAAATGCTAAATTTAAAAATGGTGTCATGTCTAGTATTACATCAGAAAACGTACAGACACTACTACAAACATACAGCACAGCGTGAAATAATTTAATTTAAAAAAAAGCATTTGGTATTCATAACATATGTTTAATTCATCACGTTTAATTATATGTGTGCCCTATTGCGCTATTTTCATTATCAAACAGAATGTCCCAAGGTTATTAACATTACAACACTGTGTTGCAAATCAACACAGCCATTGCAAAATACACATATCCATGTTTGTTTGACCACTTAAGCAAATATATGCAGAACGCATCTCTGTAATGTACACATCATTCTGTCACTGTCATGGGGTTTGCATGCTTTAGACATCAGCACTATTTTTAATGCTTCTATTTATTCACCCTAGCATGCCATATACTGTATATTCACTGGGAAATGAATTAGATTTTCCTATTCAGTTCTGAAGAAATCTGAAGACAGATAATGGCAAAAAAAATGTATTCAAATAACAGCGAGATATTCAACACTTTCATAATGACATTCGCCTGCATGGCTCATGTATAATTTAACCCTAATGAATCAGTTTGACAGTATTAAAGTGCTAACAAATTATTGATTATAGACTGCAGTGACATCATAAACACAGTCTGATGGGTCAATAACATCCATTTCTAAGAAAAAGTACTATCGTGGTATATTAGGCATGTACACGTGTATTTCCAATCTATACTGTCTAAAAAAAAGCACCATAATTCTACCATGTTATTTAGACATGATAGTGCCATGGTATTCTTTGGACCTTTTTATATAGGCTCAACATTACATTGCAAGCAAGATAAAAAATATATGTACACGTCATGCGTTAAATACTAACATAAATGCATTTACATAAGCAGACAGTATAATAGACTTCAATTTTAAAATTATGCTTCAGCATGCTCGTGTGAATGCATAAAAACAGACTAACATCAAAGCAGCCATGATACATTAAACCACACAGAAATAGATCCAAACAGCAGCATAGTCTCGGTATCTTCCGCCTCCCCTGAGCTAGAATGTTTACGATCAATCTAGAATAGCTAAAGCCGAGTGCATGTACAGACCCCCTGCGATAAGAATGATGGGACGGGACAGCTGCATTACCAACCACTGTTTTGGAAAAGTGTTTAGCATGCCAGCATTGCAGACAGTTTTCCATGTTAATGGCATATGGGACATCAGCGACAAGGTGCCCGGGGTGAATTGTGCCTACATTTATTTGCTAGTTGCTACCTGACTAAATTAAGGTTAAAGAAATATTCATCACTCAATACCAGTTAAGCTCTATTGGCGGCAGGAAATCATTTACACTTACCCTTGTTTATGTAAACAAACAAGCACGATTCAAGTTTATAGTTTGGCATCTAAAATAGAAGTTTATAGGAAAAATATTGCGCTTGCATACATTTTAATATACACAAAATATTGAAAGTGCAGTCACAAAATTCAAACATGTAAAACTCACTTTTATAATAACTTACTTATATTTCCACCCCCATTATGACCATGTGAACTTCACAGCTCAAATAACACAATATTGTATGGAAGAATTAATATAAACACTTTAAGTACATATTTGAGCTGCACAAACCCATGTTATGCTATATAGAAGTCCTTTATAAGTGCTGTAAATTATCAAAATTATTGTACAATCTACTTAAGCTTTATTATTTGAAACTTGATACACACACAATAGCAAAATAATAATAAAATAATAATAATAATTATTAATTTTGAAATTATCAACCTGATTTCTGTAATTTAATCAAACAGCATGGGATGTATTACAATGAAATAAAATAACTAACACCACTAAACATCACCAAACTCATCAAATCAATCGCTAATACTCACTGTTTGCACTGTTTGTTTCCCTCCAAAATGATGTCACTTCCTGGAGGATGATGTCATTAGGAAATAGCTTTTGCTATTTAAAGGGACATTTTAACTATAAGACCATCAGGATGCTGAGAACACAGGAAAAAATATATTAAAAAATTAGAAATTAAAACAATATTCAGTGAAACAAGTTTTCCTTGAACAAGTTTGAGTAAAGAGAAAAACAAATGAAGAAACCTCGATTACTTTGGAAATATTGGAATTAGGGCTGCACAATTAATCAAATTTCTGAAACATTTCATGATTACAATTATAGATGCCACAATTATGTAATCGTTCAAAGGCACAATTACAAAAAATCCACTTACATTATTCTGCTTTGTTAAGACGTGTGTGTTTGTGAGAGAGAGAGTGTATTTTTCTTACAGGTTTTCTTTAGCCTTTTTTTTTTCATTGTGTTAATTTTTAAATTTGTACTTTTTTATATTTAAAGTAGAAACTATATATAAAAATGTGGCATGCAGTTCCTTCATTCAATGTAAATTTTGACAATCGTAATTAATAATCGCAATTACAGTTTCAAGGGAATAATCGACAAGTATGATTTTTGTCATAATTGTGCAGCCCTAATTGGAATAGAGCATTTTCACAATGCGTCATCAATTGGCGGCATTGAACGTAAACAGTGCCACTGAACCGCACGGAACTCACAAATTTTGCTGTTGAAAATGGTCAATTATTGTCATGTTTTGGGCTGTACTAATCAGCCGGACCGGGAAAAACATTTGGAGTACTATAGACTGCATTTCCTGGCATAATTTCCAGGGCATGATTTCTATATGACACGTTTTTCTGTGATTTAGACAGAATAAATTAGCAGAACAATGTATTCAATAGTACATCAACCGTGCAATCCATGCTGTTGTTTACATCCGAGTATCTCCAATATGGCCAATATATCTCCAATATATAGAGGATTTACACTTACATCACGATTTGCTCAGTTACTCGGATGCATGGCCATATTAGAGATACTCGTATAGAGTAAATCATATAGAGAAAGACTTTTGACAAACTAAAGTTAATAGGTGGTAAAGATACTTACGAACAGTAGTAAGATATCAGCCTGAAATATTCACCTACCTGACCGGAAATGATAAGAACGAACACATATGTTGTCAAGATTCTTGCCCTGGAAATCCTGGTTCAGTTTGACCAACCACAAATGCCTTTTATTCCTCAGATAGTTTTTTACACTCTTCTCCTGGATTTGTTATAACTTTTGGCAGTCTATAGTACTCCAAATGTTTTCCCTGTCCGACTGATCAGTACAGCCCAAAACGTGACAGTAAATGACCATTTTCAGCAGCAATAATCAGCAAAATATGCGAGTTTTGTTCAGTTCAGTGGCATTATTTACCTTCAGTGCCGCCCATATGGCCGACTGATGCTGTGTCATGAAAACACTCCATAGCAAGAAAATTAATTTTAAAATTAATAACCTGATTTCTGCAATTTTACCAAACAACATGGGATGTATTGAAATGAAACAAAATAACCAAGACCACAAAACATCAGTCAATCGCTAATACTCACTAATGTTTGCACTGTTGGTTTCCCTCCAAAATGATGTCACTTCCTGGAGAATGATGTCATTAGAAATTATTTTTAAAAGACCATCAGGATGTAAAGTAATCCTGAGAACACAAGGAAAAATATATATAAATAATTAGCGATTAAAACAATATTCACATTCAACATGTTTACTTTTTTGTTTAACCAGTTTGAGCAAAGAGAGAAACAAATATTATCTGCTCAAACTGACTGTTCAAGATTTTTAAAGTATATTTAAAGTTCATTCATGTTTACTTAATTGTAATTAAATCATAAATCACATGATTTTCCATCTTTAACACTTACATGTTTATGCATATTTTATACTTTTCATTAAGACATATGATGGGCATATGAAAATGTATCTCATAACACCAGTGACCCTGGTAATCTTTGGTCATTTCACCTTTACTAATCAACCACTGTCACCATCTGCCCTCTACTGGTGAAGTCTGACCGTCTGAACATCGTAACAGAATATCTTGATGTCTTGTAAAATATATGTATTGTAAAGATAAATATTAGTCAAATAGAACAGAAGTGAACTGTGACTGTCTGCAGTAACCAAAGAGAAGTTTCTGTTGTTTAGACATCATAACCTAGATTTCCCTCTAGCTTCTCCAGAGGAACAAGAGCCGGAGGGGCAGAGCAAAAAAAGAGACAGAATCGAGGTCGGAGCAGGAAGGGAGGGCGAGAAGGAGAGAGAAAAGGAACGAGAGAGAGTGAATGACATAAAAAAGGAAAGAAGCTTTTGAACAAAGCCAGTTTCAGTTCACATACAGTTCTGCTCTGACCTGAATGTGCAACATACACAACTCTTCAACCAGATCTGAAAAAACAGTTGAAACTCATATAAATATTCGTAAACATTTATAATAATCCATTATAGAGGTCATGCAGTAGTTCTGAGGCTTTCGATATGGCAGACGACGTGATAAACTGCTAACATACAATATTAACGCGACTGGTCTGGTCAGCAGATGGAGCTAGAGAACAACTGCTCATGAAAATAACAGCCAGCTTTGCTACCATACGTGTTTGAATGCTGTTAGCAAGGTTAAAGAAAGTCTAACATTTCCAGTTATTGTTTTGCTAGTACAGTGCGGTGTTTCTGACTGAATAGAACATAATTTTTTATAAGCTTTCTGTGTTTGCACGCAAATAAAATTCAGAAACCTAACGTTTTTGGGTCACGTCTGTTAAGTCTATTAGCATTTCTTGTGTGAAATGTGTTTATCACCTACACCACATATCAATTGCTAACATTTCATGACACTATAATAGATAATTTAACGGTGTTCGATTCTGTTTGGAGGCTCGTTAAGGTGTGGACTCACCTTATTTTTTTCAGTAAGACTGGGCGCGGTCATTAGTAAATATTATGGGTCTGATTTCCGGTTCCATCCGAGCTATTTTTGCTGCTTGATATTGCAAAATGGTGTGTCTTACCATGGTATTTTAATATATTATCTTAATTCTGAACACACTGGTTTGTAGAGTAAACAGTTTTACTGTTTTCTGCAACTTTGTTTTTCTTCGCTATGACTGCGACTAATGAACCGGAAGTCTCGCTCATAGGCTTATTCCCGCGTTGAAGAATAAGGCAGTATTTTTCCGTCGTTTTTTAAAGATCACAGCTCACAATTTATTAATTTAACATAAATGTTCTAAGAGTGTTATTAAATAATAAGTAATTTTTCAGAAATGTTCCATCTTTGTGAATAATGATTTTGTGATAACGTTTTTGATAATATTATTATTAAAGACCAGATAACTTTAAATTAATTTTCTATTAATGTTACCTTACAATGTTTTATTAATAATGAGAACTTCGTCAGAACGTTAGCCAAAGCTGTTAGCATTTGACCTCTGTGCTGTCTGTTAATTAAATATCAATCTTTATAACGTATGCAATAAACATGCTAATTATCATGTATGTTACCAGGTTGGCTTCAGTGAAATATCAGATATGTTGCAGTATAAAACTGATTAAGACGCATGTGACCAAGGAAAGCACCAAATATCTATATAGGAAGCACTTTATTGCTCATGTAAAAAAAAAAAAAAAGACATGACAAATTGACATTTTCACAATCTGAATAAAGACTGATCAAGAGAGAATGTCTTCCATATTCCCCTGCTGTTCTTGGCAGAAAACTGGAATTCAGTTAAATAAAAACACTGAATGAACTAGGACGCTCAAACCACAAAAGACAGGAAAGCCTTTGGCGTCTTCAACTTTTAGTTCAGGATAGTAAAATAAACCTTGACCTGTTGAAAAGCTGTTATCCAGTTTGACTCCAGAACTGATCTGCAGGGTTTATTATCAAACAGTCATGATATGTGATGAAAGGTTCTTGGTCAGAAAGTAATAATGCATGTTGAAAGGTTCATGGTCTAAGTATTAATGCATATACCGCAGCAGCAAATTATAGCATTGCTCATACTGTACAACTGTAGGAACAGTCAGCTCTAATCAGCGTATCTGCTGTATAACCACATGACCGTCATACTGTGCTCCTTAAAGTGCATCCTCCTAAAAAAACATGACATGGGAACAACAGGTCACAAAGAACACATTTAAAAATATTAGTAAACAAAATATAGTATTTTTCTCTTTCATATAAAACACACAGATCACACGGGTACAATTATGAGACCAGAAACATACTTTATGCAAGTAGGCAAATGCAACTTTAAGAAGCATTTGCATTTGCTTCAGTAGCTTGCTCAGCGAGATTTTATTTCAAATGTTGCTCCATCAAGACCATAAACATGATAGTGTATGCAAAAGCCTGCTAAATAGCGCCCTACGGCAATGCTAAGAATGTGACACATTAAATGAACAGTATTTAGTCTCATTAAATGAATTCTGACACGTTGAAGTTAAAAGCGTTTGCATTCACATACTTGTGCAGAGTACGTTTCGGGCCTAAAAAGGACTAAAGAAAGAAAGAGATGCAAAATATAAAAAATATCCAGTTATTAAAAATATACATAAAATTATGCAATGTCTCAGTCTTATCAGCTGACTTGCTAAGCTACCATTCAAAAATTTCTGAAAGAAATGAATTCTTTTATTCAGCAAAGATGCATTAAACTGATTAAAAGTCACAGTAAATATATTTATGCTATAAAAGATTTTTTTTTTTTTTTTTTAATGTTTAAATGTTTTTTTTTCTAAAAAATGCATTATGATTTCCACAAAAATATCAAGCAGCACAACTATTTTCAACAATGATAATAAGAAGAAATGTTTCTTGAGCAGCAAATTGACATATTAGAATTATTTCTAAAGAATCATGTGACACTGAAGACTGGAGTAATGATGCTGAAAATTCAGCTTTTAAATGACATTTTCAAATATATTCAAATAGAAAGCAGTTTTTTTTAAATAATAATAATAATAACAACAATATTTCGGTTTTTACAGTATTTTTGATAACATAAATGCAGACTTGTGTTAAGAATATAAAAAACTTCCAACCTCAAGTTTTTGAATGGTAGTGTAACTAGTCAGCTGCTTCGCTAAGTAGTTAACAGCTATTACATTTTACACAAGAGTATAAAACCTCAGACATGAAGGTTATTTCTGGAACATCCAGAACAGTTATTGAATCTTGGACTCATTAAGTTCAAAAGGTTTTTCTTTGGAATTATTTCATGCTACATCGATCACCTACATTCTGAGAGTCGCCATCACTGAGAATGTTTTAGGTTGTAAGCCACACATGAACTCAGACAAAAGCAGTTGTGAAGGTAAAGCATGTTTGCATGTGTAAAAATGAAAAAAATGTGGCATAGAAATGAAGCTGAATGTTCTGGCAGATTTGTCCACTCCAGCTCTTGGATTTGCAGTAAAACATCACGGTTCATCCATTAAATGAAATCTTTATTTGTCATCACCTCGTTGCTTCTATGTCCCAAAGCAAGCGCTTTAAGTCCTGTCATTGTCAATGTGACAAGTTTGGGCAATGCTAATTTATTCAAGTCTGAAATCAGCTGGACGGATCATCATGGCAGTGGACTGAAGCGAATAGCTGGGTCCTCGGAAGTGATGCCACTTAATGCCATTGAGCTTGCGGATGTTGTGACCCACGGTGTAATAGATTCCATTGAGGTTGGACAGACCGCAAGCATCAAACCACCAGCCTGAAAGAATGACAGATGAAAAGAGACTATTAAAACACAACTGTAAAATGACATAAAATATTAAAAATAAGAAATAAAATAAAATGAATATTAGATGATACGAAAATAATACATTTTGCCTTGGCAACTAACTGAAATAAGATGAAGAAGTTAAAGCACTAAAATTAAATAAAACTGAACTGAAACTAATATTAAACCTAAATAGTAAAATAAAATAATTAATTATATATAAAAATAACGAAAACACAAATATACTAAAAATTACACTTAAATTAAAAAAAAAAAAAAGTAAAATATAAAGCTAATTCAAAATACTAATAAAAATATAACAGTATATAAATAATACTAAAATAACATTGATTTTGCATGTTTTTCTAATTAGAACTGAAACTAAAATAACAACAATATATATATAGAAAATTACAAAAGCACATAAAATGACTACAAATTACATTAAAATTGGAATAAATAAATGAAAACATAAAGCTAATTCAAAATACCAATAAAACTATAATAGTAAATAAATAACACTAAAATAACACTGATTTTGAATTCTTGTTGTTCTCATTAGAAATGAAACTAAAATAAAAGTAAATTAAATCTAAACAGTAAAATAAAAAATAATATATATAAAAATAAGAAAGCACATATTACTAAAAATTAAACAAAAATTTAAATTAAAAACTTACATAAAAAATAATATTTATAAAAAAAATAACAAAAGCACATAAAATTACTAAAAATTAAACCAAAAATAAAATAAATAACTGATAACATAAAGCTAATCTAAAATACCAATTAAAAACTACAATAGTATATAAATAACACTAAAATAATTTTGCATTCATGTTTTTCTCATTAGAACTGAAACTAAAATAAAAGCAAACTAAACCTAAATAGTAAAATAAATAATAATATTTATAAACAACAAAAGCACCTAAACTAAATTATATTAAATAAAAATGTAAAATTAATTCAAAATACCAATAAAAACTATAATAGTAAAGAACACTTGATTTTGCATTCATGTTTTCTTCATTATGAAAACTACTTTGTATTAAGTGTTTATAAGGTGTATAATTGTTTTAATATTTAAAAGCTTAACATCCAAAATTTAGTTATATTTTTCACATAAATCATATTGCTTTAGAAAACCTGGGGATATAGTGCATAATTTATATGGACTACTTTTACAGTACTTTTATAGTGTTTCTTGGAGCTTGACAGACTTAAGTTACAACACGCTTTCACTGAAAGAAAAAAAAAACTGACAATGACAAAATATTTTATTTTGCATTCCACGAAATAAAGGAAGTCATACTGGCTTTGGAAAGACATGAGGTTGAGCAAATGATGGCAGGCTTAAAAATTACATCTCCTCAAAACAATCAAAGCCCTTGATCCATGTCTCTGCTCTATATTGTACTTTTACTTTTTATTTTTCTCTCCGCAGTCCGTCAGTGTTTCAAAGGGTAAGTTATTCCCACTGTGCGGTCGATGTCTCAGCAAGAGCTGTCAAAGCAAACTGCGATTCTTCAATAAGAACCAGACTTTAACTCTTCCGAGAGGACACCGTCTATCTGACCCTGATTAAATCAGTATTACCTCCCTCAACGAGTGTTTAGTTTGGACGGGCCGCACAGATGGATCCATCTTTCCATCTTTTGATTACCATTTGAAATGCAAACACAAAGGGCACTCGAAGGTCTCCAGCCGGTTTGGCGGTAATTAACTCGAACAACTTTCAAAATCAATCGCAATGCATGCTATTAAAAGCTGTTTATCTTGGACCCCAGAGGTGTGCGATCTGCAGTCGAGTGCAGCCATAGAGTAAATTGTTTGCATAGCGGGTGTTGAACGCACGTCTGAACCCTGGATATGTTTTACATAATTCTGCGATGGGGTTGCATTTTCTTCGATTAGAAGAGGATCAGAGGGATTTTGTATGACCGTTTCGGCTTCACGTCCAGGCCACAAGTCTGAGAGGATAAGAATGTAGATGGCTTGTGTTCAATAAGCGCTGGTGAGCGTCTATCTACAATTAGATTAGTCTTTACGTAACAAGTATTTTATGTCAAATGATCACGGATGTGAGAAAACTGTTTATAATCTAATGATTAAAGGTCTTTGTTCAGTTCTGATGTTGAAATGAAAATTAAGGTTGCAAAAAGTATCTTAATTCGTCTGTGTGAACAGCAGTATTTGAGTAAACACTTTATTTTGCCAAATTATTGCAATAAATACTGTTCACCAATGGATCCTGAATGGGTGCCGTCAGAATGAGAGTCTAAACAGCTGATAAAAACATCACAATAATGGTGTGGATTATTTGTGGATTATTGTGATGTTTTTATCAGATGTTTGGACTCTTCTCACGGCACCCATTCACTACAGAGGATTTATTGGCGAGCAAGTGATAAAATGCTAAATTTCTCCAAATCTGTTCCAATGAAGAAACAAACTCATCTACAATCAGATTAGTCTTTATGTAACAAGTATTTTATATCAAATGATCACAGATGTTACAAGAATGTCTTTAATCTAAGATCTTTGTTCGATTCTGATGATGGTTTTGTTAAAAGGATTAATGAAAATTAAATCTTAATTGACGGACATTCATCTGTGTGAACAGCCGTATTTGATTAAATGCATTATTTCTCAAAATTATTGCAATAAATCTTGTTTACTAATGGATCCTGAATGGGTGCCATCAGAATGAGAGTCCAAACAGATGATAAAAACATCACAAGAATCCACAAATAATCCACACCACTCCAGTCCATCAGTTAACATCTTGTCAAGCAACAAATCCACCATTAAGATGTTTTTAACTATCGTTTAACCATTTTTAATCATTTAAACAAGTCCTCTATCCATAATATTGCTTTCTCCAGTAAAGAAGTCTATTTGTTGTGAGAGGACAACAAGGGATGAATTTTTTCTCTGGAGGAAGCACTGTTATGGACTATTTTATTTCTTGTGAAGAGAAAAGGCTGGTATTAGGTAGGGGTCAACCAGTTATCGGTACCGATATTAAGCATTTTTATGGTTATCGGTCATTTTCAAAACCGATTTGCCGATGCAATAATTGAAAAGCATTTAAAGAAAGTATTTTGTCAATTCTGACATTAATTTTCATTTATACACTAGACTCAAAATATCGTTTATTGGTCTACTTGATCTGTAAAAATCATTATCAGCCCTGAAAAAACACATATCGGTCAACCCCTAGTATTAGGCATGCAGCTTTTTCAGTTTACAAGATGTTAATTTATGGACTGGAGAGGTGTGGATTACTTGTGGATTATTGTGATGTTTGGACTCTTATTTCTGATGGCACCTATTTACTGCAGAGGATTTATTGGTGAGCAAGTGATATAAATTTCTCCAAATCTGTCATCTTCATCCCATTCTCCATCTTGTCAAGTAACAAATCCAACATTTAGATATTTTTAACTATTGTTTAATCATTTTTAATCATTCAAACAAGTCCTCTATCCATAATATTGCTTTCTCCAGTGAAAAAATAGTCTCATCTGAATCATTTTGATTTGAGAGGACAACAGGGGTGGACTTTTTCTCTGGAGGAAGCATTATTATGGATTATGGACTGGTATTATGTTTCTTGCAAAGAGAAAAAGCTAGTATTAAGTAGGGGTCGACCGATTATCGGCGCCGATATTAACCATTTTTATGGTTATTGGTCTTGGTCATTTTCAAAAACTAAAATAATTGAAAAGCATTTAAAGAAAGTTTTTGTCAAAGCCCTTGTCATTCTTAATTTTGACATTAATTTTCATTTTACACCAGACATATATATCGGGTTCAAAATATCGGTTATCGGTCTATTTGATCTGTAATAACTGGCCCTGAAAAACACATATCGGTCAACCCCTAGTTTTAGACATGCATCTTTTTTTGTTTACAAGATGTTAACTGATGGACTGGAGTGGTGTGGATTACATGTGGTGTGGTTATCAGCTGTTTGGACTCTCATTCTTACGGCACCCATTCACTGCAGAGGATCCAAAGGTGAGCAAATGATGTAATGCTAAAATTCTCAAATCTGTTCAGATTAAGAAACACACTCCATCTTGGATGGCATGAGTGTGAGTCAACTTTCAGTAAATTTTCCTTTTTGAATGAACTATTGCAACGAGTAACTCACCTCCGGTCATCATGAGGGCGCACTTGCAAACGCACTTGTCATTGTCGGCATCGCGGGTACTGAAGCCGGTGCCGTTTGATGCTAAGCTACTTTGCTGTCCTGCCGTTCCGCTGTGACTCCCTAGCAAAAGTCTGGAGAAAGAGAAAACGAGAAGACGTTGCAAAAATCTGACAGACATACTGTTTAACATCGTTAATATCCATCTTGGTCTTTACGTTAACACTGATGATACCTGTACTGCTGTTTTTCACCAGCCAGCTGGAATTTGTCATACAGCGCATAGGCGCCGTTCTCCTCCCAGTCCTTAAGTTCAACTCGGAGAGAGTACTGGGCTTGATTGGTGAGCAGGTGAACTGCCTCATTACCCAACCAGTGCTCTCCACTAGGATCACCAAATCCCTGTGAGGAAACATATAATGAAACCAATGTTACATTCCATTCATCTTGTAAAGTTAGGAACTCAAACCTCCTCTTTGGAAAAACAATAAAACAGCACTTGAAGTTGAACTTTAAAACTTGGGTGGAAATCTTTAAACATAAGATTGTATATAGCTGATTATAAACACTTTAAAGGAGAAGTTCACTCCCAGAATGAAAATTTCCTGATAATTTACTCACCCCATTCTTTCTTTAGTTGAAAAGAAATTAAGGTTTTTGAGTAAAACATTCCAGGATTTTTCTACTTATAATGGACTTCAGTGATGGCCAACAGGTTGAAGGTCCAAATTGCAGCTTCAATGCAGCTTCAAAAAACTCTGAACAATCCCAGCCAAGGAATAAGGGTCTTATCTAGCGAAATGATCTGTCATTTTCTTAAAAAAACACAAATTTATATACTTTTTAACCATCTTCACGCATTACGTAATCACGTTGCAAAAGTCACACGCAATTAGTTCTTCGTCTGTGTACTTCAAAAGGGTACTTGGAAAAACTCTCATTTTCCCTTCCCACTTCAAAATTGTCCAACATCATTGTTTTATCTTTTTTTTGTTAAGGGTGTTTGACTTTGTTTGTAAACACTGGGTCGGTACTATTGTGTTTATGTAATGTATGAGGTCAAGCTAGTGCGAGATGAGCATTTGTGGTTAAAAAGTATATATTTGTATTTTTCTTAGAAAATGACCTATCGTTTTGCTAGATAAGACCTTTATTCCTCAGCTGGGATCGTGTAGAGTCTTTTGAAGCTGCACGGAAACTGCAATTTGGACCTTCAACCCATTGGCCACCATTAAAGTCCATTATATGAAGAAAAATCTTGGAATGTTTTACTCAAAAACCTTAATTTCATTTCGACTGAAGAAAGAAAGACATGAACATCTTAGATTGCATGGGGGTGAGTAAATATGAAAGGAATTTACATTCTGGAAGTGAACTAATCCTTTAATGCAAATAAAAGTCAAATACAACACCTTAGATATCAAGCAGGAATACTGCATATCCAATTTTTAATGAAACTCAGTACAGACACAAGAAAGCTGTTTTGTTTCCTTGAATTACATAGGTACATTGTCTGTCTTTTGTTTCCCAGAAAAGAGACTCATCCTTTTCAGCGTTTAGAAAGGAAGGCTCACAATGACATTTGGCAAGATTATCAAAATGTAGAAAATTGCAGTATTGATTTTCACTGCTGCAGTTTCACAGAACTGCCAGTTTTCAATCCATTTCAGCATATTTAATCACTTAAAATATCAGCAGAATGTGCCGCTATTAAATACAGAATGTACCAAACGGTTCATCTACTGCCAATGACGCCAATCTGTCATGTACAATTTTAGCCGCCGTGCTTCACATCCTGCTTTGGCTGGTTTTTAAATCTATGTCATCAGAATAATGCCAAACTTTTAATCACGTCTTCCCAGCACAGGCAGAAAAACAATTCTTAAATCTGACCGTTTTCTTTGAATCAATAGGGATTTTTATCATTGTCTGCAAATGTAACTAGTTCTCTTTGTCTGATGCTAGAGTGGTTGTTGTATTCAAGTTCTGCAATTTTACGCAATCTTGCAATGTTTATGTACACTCACCAGTTTGTATTCGTTCCAGCTTTTCTGGAAGTTCACACTTCCATTGGCCCTGCGCTGGAACACCGTCCAGCCACCTCCGCTTGTCACCATATCACAAAAGACCTGTCAGAAGCATATGAAACATCTCAGTCTCACCCTCTTACATTCGCGCTATTCCTCGTTCTGTATGTCACAGCCAAGATATATCACACTGATTCCTCATACTTGTGAAAGAACGCATCCCACACCTTGGTTGGCTCGGTCATGTCTCCGATGTAAATGTGGTAGACTCCGCTGGTGTTGTGACCGGATTTATAGGCCTCGGCACAGTCTCTGAAATGCTGCTCATTTGATGAGATGCCTGTAAGGGAAAAATACAGTGGATCTGGGTTTCAGAATTGATATGAATGCAAGGTAAAAAAGATAATCAGCCAACAAAAGACCATGCGGCATAGCCATTATATTAAAAACTTATTTTATTCAGCAAGTTGCCAAATGGAATGACTAAAACTGAAATAAACATTGACAAAAATAATAGAAATAAAATAGAAATAGAAATAAAATGAAACTTGAAATGGAAATAAATAAATAAATAAATAAATAATTTAAAAAATGTTTTATTTCTGTCAGTTCCCGAGACATTTAAAACTGAAATACAAATGAATAAAAACTATATAGACATAATTTCAAAAATAATATTAAAAACATATTTCAGCTAGCTGCCAAACAGAATGACTGAAATAAACACTGATAAAAATAACAGAAATAAAATGAATAAAATGAAAATAAATAGAAATAAAATGAAACTCGAAATGGAAAATATATAAAAAATAGATAAAAAATATTTTTTTTAACTGAAATAAAAAATAATAAATTATTTTAAAAATGTTTTATTTCAGTCAGTTGCCAAGACATTTAAAACTGAAATACAAATGAATAAAAATAATATGAAAAACATATTTTATTTCAGCTAGTTGCCAAATATAATGACTAAAACTGAAATAAACATTAATAAAAATTAAATAGATATTACTAAAAACTGTAAGCAACAAATTAACAAAATTACTTAAACTTGAATAAATAAAAATGTATGAAAATAAAATAATAAAATATAAAACATTTTTTAAAAATGTTTTATTGCAGCCAGTTGCCAAGACAACTAAATCTGAAATACAGATAAATAAAAAAATAATTTAGACATAATTAAAAATAATATAAAAAACTTATTTTGGCTAGTTGCCAAATAGCATGACTAAAACTGAAATAAACATTAATAAAAATGTAAACAAAAATAAACTACAAGTGGCAAAATAACTAAATTACTTAAACTTGAAATAGGAAAGAAATTAAAAATTCTAAAAATAAAATAAACTTTAACTGAAATAAAATATAATGAAAATATTTTATTTCAGACAGTTACCAAGACAACTAAAACTGAAATACAAATTAGTAAAAACTACATAGACATAATAATTAAAAGAAGAAGAAGAATAAGTACCATGACAAAACACAACAAAATCACTAAAATGTCAGCTAAAATTAAAATAAAACCAGAAAACAAAAACGAATTCTAAATAAATAAAAAACGCAATACTATCTCAATGATACTAAAATTACACTGATACATATGATGCAGGTTTTTGTGCTGAAACATCACATAAAGTCATTTTATGGATTTGCCACACAATGTGACAAAATATAACAACGTGGTTTCTGTTGTCAAAAGAACAAAATTTATTATCTTTACATGGCCTCAACTTTCCAAATATAAAGTCCATAGTGGTCTAGTTTTGGGATGAGTCATTTAAACATTAAACACAAGGTGTTTGTTTGTCAAACATCTGAGAGTTTATTTAGAAAATTTGGTACATTTAGTTCTTCAAGTGAACCTCCACGCAGACATTTATAAACTGACATGTCTTCTGTCCGTATAAAATGCTGCAGTCTTGATTTAGCTTATCAGTGCGTGTTGTGACGCATGTGAACTTCATCCAAGACACGAGAGCACGCTGCCAAAGACATCACTAGCGAGAGCTTATCCCCTCTCTCTCCATGAATCACGGCTGCTCGATTTATCATTAGTGTCACAGTTAATTAACCAGAACTTTTAGGTCATGTTAAGAATCTGCCACCAGATTTAAAAGCTGTTGCAAGCCCAAGAATCAGACATGTCTGTCATTCTCAGACAAGTAACCTTACATCGTACTCTAACCGGGCGTTGAGACATTTTTCTGTCCTCACAGACAGTGAAATGCTGCAGAGATGCAACAAATCTAATCGAAATATTGAAATGGCATTCGAAATGAATTTTTGCTTTCATAATATGACATACTTTCAAGTAAAACAGGCCAACAGTATTTAACATCATGCACTTCTATGGTATGATAGTTAATCTCAGTTGTTGTAGACTAATATTCTAAGCTAATATTCCACAATGACGATAGATGATAATCAAAAAAAATCCAGTTTGTGGATGTGTTTATGTAAGTCCATGCAAAAACTAAAAACATGCTGAAAACTTACTTAACCTCAGGCCATCCAGATGTAAGTTTGTTTCTTCATCAGAACAGATTTGGAGATATGTAGCATTACATCACCAACGGATCCTTTGAAGTGAATGGGTGCCGTCAGAATGAGAATCCAAACAGCTGATAAAAACATCACAAGTAATCCACACGACTCCAGTCCATCAATAAACATCTTGTGAAGCGAAAAGCTTCATGTTTGTAAGAAACAAATCCATCATTGAGACATTTTTAACTTCAAACCTTTGATCCCAGCTAAAATACTCTATTCATAATATTACTTTCTCTAGTAAAATATGAATCAGGAGAGAAATATGCACAGATCAAGTTCTGTTTATGAGTAAAAACAGTTCTAAACAAATATTTCGGTGGATTTTGATGTGAAAGGTCTACAGAGGATGGACTTTTCTGCTTAGATTATGGACTCGTATTTCGGCAAAAGGGTTAAGGTTTGAAGTTACAACATCTTAATACTGATATTTATTGATGGACTGGAGTTGTGTGGATTACTTGTGATGTTTTTATCAGCTGTTTGGACTCTCAATCTGACGGCACCCATTTACTGCAGAGGATCCATTGGTGAGCAAGTGATCTGATCTGATCTGAACTCTACATCTTGTTTGGCCTGAGGGAGAGTAAATTTGTAGCAAATTGTCATTTTTGGGTGAACTGTCACTTTAAAGGTGTGTATTCTTACCTGTCCCAGAAGACACCATGCCAATAAGCGTGTGTACAGACTTCATGAGCTGCTGATGTTGTCTCTGCAGGGCTGTGTTGTTGCTGCTGGCCGCTCTCAACTGTCTCTCCAGAGCCGTAATGGCGGCCGTCTGTCTCTTCACCAGGTCCTGCAGTTGTTCTTTCTCCTCCTTTATGTCCTCCAGCTCCGTCCGCTGCTTTGACTCCAGGACTAAGACTTTATTCTCCAAACGACTGGTGAAAACAATGTATAATGCAATAATTAAAGTCAAAAAGAAGCTTTTTGAAAACATGAAAACATTTCTCCAGATGTTTCTGAGAAATTCCTAGATAGAGCAGGAATGAATGGCAAATGGAGACCTGGGTCTCTAACTTGAGACTTTACAATAAGGTGAATAATGGTGTTTTGTAACTTATAGGGGTTTATTTTTAACATTTAGCCCTAAATATTAGGGATGCACAACATTATCAGACCAGTATCAGAATTGGCCGATAATGGCTTTAAATGTAAATATCGGCATCGGCCTGATATGAAAAATTATGCCGATATGCATGTGCTCAGGGTGTGCAACAAATTATGAACGCTGAAAGATTTTCAGAATTTTTTCAACTGTTTTGTTTTAGACCATCTACAAATGTTAAATCTTAAAATAAAATGTTAAGGTTATCACTGCACTTTTCTGAAAAAAGAAAAAAGCAGCAGCGATTGATATATAGTTTATTTATAGTTATTTTCAAACCTTCCATGCACTGTCATTATAAAAGAACTTAATTACTGTTTATTTAATATTAACAAATAAGTTCTTGTTAAAAACTAACCTAAATTAAATATAATTTGCTTATAATTTCCGCACAGGAGAGACTTGGTTTTGTTTCCAAATATATCAATATAGGCATCACCCAAAATGAGTCGAAAAATATTGGCAAATCTGCAAAAATCCAATATCGTGCATCCCTACCAAATATTAAACTTTGGCTCTTAAAGGCATCGAGAAGAAATTGTTGAATAAAGACGTTATTTTTGTTTTCTTTGCGCATAAAAAGTATCCTCGTAGCTTCGTAGCACTACGGTTGAACCACTGATGTCACATGGATTATTTTAATACATTCTTACTAACTTTCTGGGCCTTGAACATGGTAGTCCTGTTGCTGGGTCAGAAAGCTCTCGGATTTCATCAAAAATATCTTAATTTGTGTTCTGAAGATAAAGTCTTACAGGTTTGGAACAACATGAGGGTGAGTAATTAAAGACAGAAAGTTCATTTTTTGGGTGAACTTGCCATTTAACCCACCTTAGAAATCTAAAAATGTAATATAAGTCTTCAGTTTCTTAACCAACAACTTTTTGAGCATCTATTGTTAGATTGTTACTGCTAGGCTACAGTCTAGTGGCTTGCTGTGTCATGTGAAATAAGTCTGAACTCTGGGCCTTTAGGAAATAGAGATACAGTATTTCCATCAGCGCTGTTCTTGTAGGTTCACGATTTAGTGTCTGGATCAGAGGAGATAGCACTGAATCAGTCAAGCCTGCTGTCAAAACAATTTACAGCCCCACAACAATGAGCCACTGCTACAAAAACGAGTTTCTGAGGAGCTCCGCAAAATCCTGCCGGCTTCAATCTGTGTGTGATTTAGTGAGCGAGTGTGTGTGAGCGCTGAAAAATAGCACCCCCCGAGGGTTTGATGCCGAAAATAACTGGAAAGCAAATCAAAACTCCATCGAGCCATGTAACTGAACGCTTACTTTGTTAAATTACAGTAGATAGTCATTAAACATGCTTTGGTTGCTGGTGTGTTCTCGATGCTTATGTTTATAAGTTGTACATGATTGATTACACAAATAGTTTTCGCACAATCGATTGGCAAGGACTGTTGGAATTCCTTGCCAGAGTTTGCAATGTGTACGCAATGCTAAGCAATTGTTTGCTGCTATTATACTATGAAGCTGACCCTCGCTAAACCCGCATCAATTCTGGGAGCAATTACGAACACTTTCGCTTGCACCGTTGTAAATCGTCTTGGAAAGGGCGAAAACTCTCTGTTCTCACTCATACGCGAAACATGAAATATTGAATCGTCTGTAACATGGCGGTCCTTTATAATTACGTCTGATGCCCCCATGCAGCTACCAAAACATTGCTAGCGACACAGTTCAACTGGTCGTCAAAGTTGAATGACAACAAGCGTTATCTGTTTAATCTAGCAAGAGCTAAGTACAAAGCTTTCTGGGAAACCCTTTGTCCGGCTTTGTAAGTGTGCAAAGGAAACTTGCCTGGGGTCTGCTTTGTGTGCTGTGCTTACTCCGTAGTTATTAAACATTACAAACAATCAATTAAGTGGCTGATTATTTCCCTTTACAAAGCCTTTACCCCTGCTGTGCTCTCCGACTGGACGAGTATGGGAAAATAACGCTTTGAGAACGTTGAGACAGACAAAAGTTGATGTACACTGTGCAAACGGGCAGCTGTGGACGCGATCTGACCCTCAAAAATGACTTGCACGGATCTTATTGCTCAGCGGTTGTTCAGAGTCGTAATGAGCACAATTACATAATGCAGTTCTGAGTTATGACTCATTCAAGCATCTTTTTGACTGATGTTTCTCCTACAATATCATTGGAGAAATAAAACTGACACAAAAATACATTATGATTAACAGAGCTGTAAAATAAATTCAGAAGATGAAATGAATCTCATTGCTTCCTATGACAAACAATTAAGATGTTTTGTCATGTTTAGGTTGATAGTCACATTGAATAATCGGTTTGACAGATATGTTAACATAGAAAGTATATTTACCAGACGAAACACTATAGTGTAGGCTGCGTTTGAAACAGAATAAAATGTAAAAAATAAAGATTCATTTAAAAGTCTCACCTGTTCTTGTCTCGAAGCTTGGAGATTTCTGAAATCTGCGTTATAAGCTCCTTCTCCAGTTTGTTTGTTGACAATGAATTCTCTAATAACTGAATTGCAATTCTTGATGTCTGGTTCATAACCTTTTAAATGGAATACAATAAAATGAAGAATAGGAAATTACAGGAAACTATTATAAAAGTTATGTAATCAGCGCAACATTTTTATATACAAACATGATTATACATTTTTAATTTTGTTTTAATGAAAACTAAATCAGCTATGAACAAAACATGACGTTTCCAAGAATGATTTAAAATCTTCCAAAAAGCATCTCGAGCTTCAACGGAAGAAAGAAAATCTGACAGGCAAGCTAGTTTCTGCCACAGAATAAAAAATAAAAAAAGGTCATTGCAACTTTTTACCTCACAATTCTGACTATTTTCTCAAAACTGTGTGATATAAACTCACAATTCTGACTTGTGAGATATAAACTTGTACTTGCGAGTTACAAAGTCAGAATTGCGAGGTATAAACTTTCAATTTTGACTTTTTTCTGTGAATTGCGTGATATAAACTCACAATAGTGAATTTAAAGTCAGAATTGCATGATATAAACTCACAATTGCGAGTTATAAAGTAAGAATTGCAAGATAAAAACCAGTCATAAGGGTCAATAAATAAGCTTTCAATGACGTATGGTTTGTTAGGAATATTTGGCCGAGATACAACCATTTGAAAATCTGGAATCTTAGGATGCAAAAAAAAATCAATATACTGACAAAATTGCCTTTAAAGTTGTCCAAATGAAGTTCTTAGCAATGCATATTACTAATCAAAAATTACATTTTGATATACTTATGATAGGAAATTTA
>JAHKKF010513099.1:0-15601 GCA_019740295.1 Labeo calbasu
TTCCTGCTTGTGCTACCAAAGGATTATATTAAATCTATTTGCTTGTTATCTCGTCTCTCGTCTCGTTCCATTCAGCACGGAGCTTAACCGTTACACTGCAAGGGTATATTTGTAGCAATAGCCAAAAATGCATTGTATGGGTCAAAATTATTGATTTTCCTTTTATGCCAAAAATCATTAGGATATTAAGTAAAGATCCTGTTCCATGAAGATATGTGTTCCATGTAAATTTCCTACTGTAAATATATCAAAACTTAATTTTTGATTAGTAATATGCATTGCTAAGAACTTATTAGACAATTTTAAAGGCGATTTTTCTCAATATTTTGAGTTTTTTGCACCCTCAGAATCCAGATTTTCAAATAGTTGTATCTCAGCCAAATAATGTCCTATCCTAACAAACCATACATCAATGGAAATCTTATTTAACTGGTTTTCAGATGATGTATACATTAAAAAAAATGACCCTTATAATTTTTTTTCTGGTCCAGGGTCACATTGAAATTGTTACTGCTTTGAGTTATTATTTTGAAATAAATGTAAAATGCTTAAAAACACAAAAATGATGAAATTCATACTTGGCTTTAATAAAAAACTGATTGCATTGTTAATGTAAAAAATATAAAATATAATTGTTTTTTTTCTTTCTTTTTTCTTTTTCTGATAGTGTAAGTAATTTTTAACCAAGAAAATGTGACTAAGACATGAATTTATCAAAAAAAAAAAAAAATCTGGACCAAAAAAACTAATTTGCAGTTTAATAATACAAATCTATAAAATGTCATAAAACTGTTCAAATCCATTAAATACTGTTTATAATTCAAATTCCTAAAATGTGACCCTGGACCACAAAACCAGTCATAAGGGTCAATTTTTATACACCATCTAAAAGCTTAGGATAGGACAATATTTGGTCGAGATATGAAAAAATTATTAATCTGAGGGTGCAAAAAAAATCAAAATATTAAGAAAATCACCTTTAAAGTTGTCCATATGAAGTAGCAATGCATATTACTAATCAAAAATTAAGCTTTGATATATTTACGGTAGGAAATTTACAAAATATCTTCATGGAACATGATCTTTGGTTATTATCCTAATGATTTTCAATAATTTTGGCCAATACAATATATTTTTTGCTATTGTTTCAAATGAACCCATGCTACTTAAGACTGGTTTTGTGGTCCACGGACACAAATGTAAATTTAACAAACAAAACAAACACATTTTCTTAAAGGTCACACGACAAGAATTCAAATTTACACAATTCATTAGCCACGATCGCTAACGGATAACTTTCTCCAGGTAATTCTCCTGACGTCATCCGTTAACTTGACTGAAAAGTCAATCACTGCAAGCGCTCACAGACTATTATGACAATACAATCCTCTAGGCAGTCCACTGTCTCCACTCTGTAACATCCTTGAAAATAAGTGTGCTGATTCTAAAGAGAAACCAGAGCCTCCAGATGAGCGCGAACGTCTCCGGTAAGGCTCGCTCTCATTCTCAATGTAACCCTGCAGACAGAAGGTATGTGTTAGTCACTGTTTGATTCAGACATATTTTCAATGGCGGCTCATTGAGAAACAGGGGCTGTTTTGACTCGGTCATCTTTGAGAAAGCCTGGTCTTGGAGACTAGCAGCATTTGTAAAAGATTAGCGGGCTAGCTCTCGTCTACTGTGCTCGGGTCAGGTAGAGTGCAGTAAGCAGACAGTTATAATGCTGATATCTCTCCATCTACATCGGGCAGGAACATTCCTACAACACGAACGGCCCTGTAATCCAATTAAGCCTCGCAAAAGATGTGACCTTCGGGCACGAAGGTTAGGTTTGCAGGTATCCCGAGGCTAGATTTCTGCAATGTAATGCAATTTCTTTATGTCGCAGATCACAAAATCCCTTTTGATGAATCGCTCTGCCGCAAGTTCCCGAGCATTAAACTCACGATCGATCTTTCTGTCAGCGTAGGGAGCGAATATGCTTTGTCATTGCGGGAACAGGCCCAGTTGGGGTGCGTTCGCAGTGTAACACAGCGAAAGCAGATCACTCTGCCTTAACCTATCATTAGCCAAAAGAATAAATGCAAACCAACTGTGCGAGAACAATAAAATAATTTGTCAAGGGAAAAGGGTGCAGATAAATTCTGGGACTCATTTTCCAGCTGGCCTGAGAAGCGAAATCGCTCGCCAAGTCCACAGCACCTGGCTGTCAGGGCTTTCATACGGCCTTACTTCATTTCAGTTTTTAAAAAGCAAAGCAGTTAGGTCATTCACAACACAAGCGCCTTTTTTCTCTATTAGTCAACATTTGACTTTTTAGGGCAGGAATTAAGTAAACACCAAAAAAACACCATGGCTCCAGCCTCTTGTCAGAAACTGCGAGTGATATATAACTGTTTCCTGCTGCCTGTGTCATCTTTTTTCTTTAAATAGGAACCTTGTGAAGTCAGGCGTTGCTTTATGTGTAGATTTAGGAACGCTAGCAAATCAGTTATATGGCGGAGCGTAGCTGCGTGGACCGACCCTGCTGTAAAGCGCGAGCGTGGAGCCAAAGAAAGGCCGTAAATGTCAAGCGCAGCCTGGACAACAGAGTGACCTGGTTCTGATTAGGCTGAGATTGTTTTCGTTTCCACTTTCTCCACGGAGATACTGAGCACACACACACTCGCTTCCATTTCCATAAGATCCAGCGATGTATAACCTCCCTCACATGTGTTAGTTCAATAAGAAACACACGTGCATGAGACATGAAGGTTACGTGTGACAGACACGCTCAACACGCATTCCTCGCTCCGTCACTTATGAATGTGACCTGGAGGTCACCAGGCGTACTTCCCATTTTTTCAGTACTGGTGACGTTCCTTTCTTTGACTGCATCCCTTAGACATCTAAAAGTAACGGTATAGTCAAATTGAAAGGTTTTCTCAGGCGTTCTATAAGCACACGACTGGGTGAAAGAAAAATCGAGCAGTCTGCCATAATGGGATGTCTTATTTCTCATATTAATGGAACGTTTGACAGTGGAATTAATGCTATGTCAACACTAGAGAAGTATCTTAACGTTTATGGTACATTTGCTGCAGCATGATGAGTATGTTCTCGCACACACACACATGTGCACATAAAGGGGTGAATCCAGTGGAAAGTTTGGCACAGGCCGAGCCCTGGAAAACTCATCTGTGAGATTGCGGTCAGAGCTTAAAGGGTGAAATAGTGGGGGAAATATTTGTGGTAGGTGATAAGTCAGCAAACTCAGTGCAAATTGTAAAAAGCTGAAGTCAACATTCATTCCTCGAATTCCTCTCATCCTGTTAAAGGGCCGGGACACATTAGTCTCTCTCTTCTCTCATGCTCTGCTTTCTCATGAGCTATTGCAGTCATATCTCAAATGCTTTTGCAATATAGACTTCTACAACACAAAATAATTTATTGAACTAATCACCAATTATTTGAAAAAATACAATAAAGGTGATGCAAGAGAATAATAAAGAATTTAATTTGGTCTGCACTGATAGCCTCGTTGGCAGCTTGCTGACATATGGTGCAGATGTGCTGTGGGTGTCCTGAGTTTGAATCCTGCCTCTTGGACCTTTCCCAATCCTGTCCCCCTATCTCTCCTACGTGCTTCCTGTCATATCTCCACTGTCCCATCAAGAAAAATGCAAAAAAGCCAAAAAAATAAATAAAATAATAAAAATAAAATAAAATAAAGATTTTAATTATCCACTAACAGGTTTTAAAGAACAACTATTTTAGAAAAATGCAATTTAATCTCTGAATGATAAGGGAATTTCAATAATAAATAAATACATTTAAAACAGTACAATAACTGATTATTAAATGCAACCGACAATAAAAAAAAAATGGACAACATATTATTATTATAATTATTATTGATCCTCTAACACCAGCACTCTATTCTACTCATTTTCTATCTACTTTTAAACTTGACCCTCATCAACACTGGCACTCTCTAGTCTATTTCTATTCTAATTTTTTCTTTTTATTTGTTAAAATAACAAAAAAGACCCTCTAGCGTTTTTATACTTTTTCTATTCTATCTACTTGTTTTGATGTTATTTGTGACCCTGGACCAAAAAACCAGTCATAAGTGTCAATTTTTCAAAATTGAGATTTATACATCATCTGAAATCTGAATAAATAAGCTTTCCATTCATTCCATTGGTGTAGGATAGGACAATATTTGGCCGAGATACAACAATTTGAAAATCTGGAATTTGAGGGTGCAAAAAAATCTAAATATTGAGAAAATCACCTTTAAAGTTGTTCAAAAGAAGTTCTTAGCAATGCATATTACTCATCAAAAATTAAGTTTTAATATATTTACGGGAGGAAATTTACAAAATATCTTCATGGAACATGATCTTTAGTTAATATACTAATGATTTTTACCATAAAAGAAGAATTGAAAATTTTGACCCATACAATGTATTTTTGGTTATTGCTACAAATACACCCGTGCTACTTAAGACTGATTTTGTGGTCCAGGGTCACATTTATTATTTAATAAAACTGTGTACATTCACTGCATTAAACTAACTGGGACTTGTCACAGTATTTACATATTATTGCTCTTGTTGGTTTGATTGCTTCTGTTGTCCTCATTTGGATAAATGCACCTGCTAAATGACTAAATGTAAATGTTACCATCAATGTAAATTATTATTTTTTTAGTACAACACACAATATGTGTATCCTTAACAGCACACCATCAAACAGAAATTGATCAACAGCTACAGTGACTTAAAAGAAGCACTTTTTTTAGCAAATCGGACTACACTGGTGGTGCTGTATGTTTTTTAGTCATTATAATCAACCACACTTATGAGTTATTAATTTTGGACTACACTGTGTAACCTTACCCTCTGTAGTTATGATGGATTTATATTATATCAGCTGCTCAAAACAAAAAAAAAATCCTCTCTACACAATAGTGCCACTTAAAGATGCAGCACACTAATCATTACACAATTAATTAATCTTAAATAATCGATTAATCATTGCACACTAAACGTTGGGTGAACAACTGGTTGCACTGTATGTTTTTGATTCAAGTACAGTAACACACAGGTCATTCATTCGGGAACTGGACTACATTCAATAAAAGAACTCTGACGCAAAAGAATCATTGTTAGGAAACAGGGCTACACTGGACAAGCTGTATGTTTCTTGTTGTACATTCTGTTGCAACATCATTAAGTAAATAGGCCTAATTCAAAATAAACACGTATTTAAGCACATTATTCCATCTGCATCAGTTTAACCATGCAGGTGGTTAACAGAATATTTTTTTTTTTTTTTCTGGCATTTTCTTTTAAATGTAACCAGTTTTGAATAAGAACTACTTTGTAATAATAAATAAGAATAAGAAAACTCCCAAATACATTTTCTTAATTTATGTCTATTATTAAAATAAATACTTAATGAGGTAACCTAAAATTAATTTTCATTTCTGTATAGAGCCATAGAACATGAAGAACGAGAACTCTGCATGTCTGCCATTGCTGTGATGCTCACGCCCTGCAGACGCAGTCTGGCCTAAATTTTTACATGGCATGTAACAATTATTGGTCAAAAGTTCTTGTATTTCACACAAAAATTCCCATAACGCAAAAACAAAGTGAAGGATCAGGCAAAAAACAGACAGGACAGTCTGTGTCATGGGAAATTGTGTCCTCTTATCATTCGCCGGCATCTTTTTCTCCAAATATTAACCTGCCAAACTGCTGATTTCAATTTATGCTTTAAGTCTGAGTAAACACCCCAGAGCACTGTGTGGAGATGAGACGACCGAGTTGTCTGACAGAGAAAAGTTTAATAATGTTCGGTGTTCTTTTAACCTCGCTCTGAGCATGTCTCCGTCTGAGTAATCCAACAGCGGCTTGACGGAAACAGGAAGTAGGAATGCTCAAAGCTTACCAATTCGTGACTGTAGACTGTTCCGAAATGCCTGGAAAAAACTTCAAGCCCTAAAGGTCAGATGAATCTGATTGGGATGTTGCTGGACGTGGCAAAAATACGACAAGTAACAGCGCTAAATTATTAGTTCCACTCCATGATATCCATTATGTCTGGTATTCACCAAAATATTAGCTTTGTTGAAGAAAACGAGGCCATAAATTATATTTCAGTGGTATTTTATGTGCTCACGGCGAACTGTCTGTCTCCGAATATTTATTAATGTCTGTCAGTTCCTTTTTTTGCCCTTTGAACTGCAGAAGGTCAAGTTTACTTGACACATGCTCAGCTGGGAAGGCGGTGAAATGTTGTTTCTGTGGCTGTATGTAAAAGAACTAGACAAAGAGCCAATGAAAAAGGTTTTTCATCATACCAGCACTCCAATTCACAAACAGTATGAATATATAAAATTTACAGCCTTTGGTGATTCTAAAGACGAATGGCTCCCATCACATAATCCAGATCTGTTCATAAAAGCAAAGTGTTTTCATTCTAAACAATCTGCATTCAGGGCCCAGGTTATTAGCCTTCAGAAATCCCTGAGCGTAATATAATATTACACTCGGTTGGTGTTGGATCACTAGAGGACGAGAGAATAACTAATTCTTCCAGATCCCTGCACTTTATTAACAACCAGCAATAAAGTATATAAACTGCACTATTAGACTTTATAATGTATTTCATAGTCCTCAAGGGTCATTCCAGCCAATCAGATCGCAGACCCAATGGGAACTGCCCCATGGCAGCTTCCTGGCACGATGCAACGACAGAACAACAGAAAGGATATAACCGTGCCTACTGGAATGATTTCTGCTTTCTGCTAATGAAGGAATAAATGTTTGAGCATTTGTTTTTGACCGCTCGGATGAAGCCAGCGCTCGATTGGACGGCTGACGTGCCCAGACTTGTAACGTCTAAGGACTGGCACAAAACGCATTATGAATCTGTCTACATTCACTACGTCCTGTGTATAAATTAAAGGCGGTTTGTGCAGCCAGATTTTGAATCTGCTGTAATCTTTGTGGTATTTCTCGATATAAAAGAATAATACTTATTCTAATAAAAGACCCACCAGGGAACTTGGCACTGCTTTTAGTATCCATATTTATGTTCTATTAAACAGGCAAGTGAACTGGGCGGAGTAGAAAAAACAGCTGTATTGGTACAAAGACCAGCGGGGTGTCGATCGCCATCCGTCACCTTTAACACTAAATCAACAGCGGATCCGAAGGGTCACGGCCACCTAGACGCCTCGCGGCGTCCCGCCACGGGAAGCCGGGGCCCTCACGTCCGCTTCAGGCCTTGCGATCAGCGCCGCCACAAGGAGGATTCTTCTTTGATGAAGCAAACGAGCGCCGGGCCAAGAACAGCAAGTGCCACTGTCGAAATGTAAATCAAAAACCCACCCGCGTGCACAGTCACACGCGCTGAGAAGTCTGGAGACGCAGTTGCTGCCGTCTAAAAATGCATGAGTAATTCGGCCCGTGTAGATGTGCGGTTAGCTGTGGCATGTCCCCCTGGCACAGGCCGAGAGCGAGTAGCCCCTTCATCTCAGTACGGAGTCAGGGAGACAGAGCGAGTAGGCAAAACAATCAGATCCATTTCACATGAGGCAGGAATTCGACCCCTATATCAAAAAGCGAGAGGGAAAAAAGGTTGGAGAGTGTGGGCGCATTTTTATGAGTGATTCTCAAGACATGGTCCAAGCTAAAAATACACTTTATGATGACACATCAGAGCCAATTCTGTTTTTCCTCCGTTTAAGCCCAGGTCCAGAGCACATTTCCTCTGGTATTCCAGCGATATTTCGACACTTATTCAAACCAGATAATATTTTTTTAACAGAATTATTGGTTTGAGGGTTGTATTGGCAGGGCGAGGGTGCCCTTGAAATGAGGGATGATTCAGACCGTTGCTTTGGCTTAGTATTACACATCCCGCAAGCATAAATAAAACAAAACTGGACATTGCTATGACATCACAGGTGCCATAAAAAGCCTAAATTGCAGTTTAATCCAACCAGCAATAAAGGTCGCCGACGTCTGAATGTTTTACCTCAGGATTGATTAAGCACGTTGAGGTTTTACATATTATTTGAAAAACTACAACGGAATGATCCCACACTATAACGATTGAGCGACACGCTGTAATCTTCTAAAACCACAAGGGTATCTTTCAAAAACGCTACCCAATTCGATTATAAAATGCTTTTCAGATTATGCCTCACCGACCGCATCTTTCTCTCAAAATTAAGCTTGTAAACTCCCCACCAAATTAAGCTGAATCAACACTCGACAAGGTTCTCCAGAGACCCGTTTGTGAGAAATGATTCAATGGCTTCCATTACAGCAAGCTGGCTCTTGAATGCCTGGTGACTGACGCTGAAAAATGTTCACTTGGTAAAGGTTTGCTCGCTGATGTCATCAACCAGGATGAAATAGCTCTGCACATTGATCATGAGGACTTTGTGAATCAATGGAACAAGCTGCAAACATTACAGTTTCCCCACACAATCAGTTTATCCATGCCTCATTCTGATGTCATAGGAGTTCCCCAAAAGACGTGGGCCGCAGTCGACGAGGATGTGTGGGAGTGCGTAGAGATCAAGTGTGTGTAAGTGTGAGAGAGAAAGCCCGAGGACCAGAGAAAAGCACGGGAAAATGCTCAGGCGAAAGCAGGTTCTTGCACAGTCTGCAACGGTTTACCAGTGATGCAACCACCGACGTCAACATTTTTTTAGTCTCAAGTGCAGCCAGCCACAGCAACTCAAACAAAGCAATCTTGTGGACAACACATGTTTACAGGAAGCAATAATGCTAGTTGTTGTATATAAAGCGTCCACCTATAAATCCACCTCTGAATCTGATCAGTCTGAGACTTTCAAACAACCAATAATGGAAGCAGAGAAACACACAGGAAACTTCATCAAGCTACAGGAATTCAACTTATGCCACATTTTACGGAATGACCAAACGGTGCTGAGTTTGTATATGTGTGGGAGCAGACGCATTGCCATAGAAACCCGAAACACTATACCAATGACTCCCTTTAGAGTCAATTACTCATTTTTTCATGAGCTGAATCAACACTTCGACGTGGGAGTTTGTCTGCGTGTACTAAGCATTACCTTGTGTTTAAAAAAAACCACAAGCACGGACTATCTCTGATAAGGATAATCTCAAATGCTGAAAAATTACTTTGAAGTTTTTAAAGTAACTTCATACGCCGATTTTAGAATGTGATATCATTCAGCTCAGAAATTGGAAATTTTCCGACTATATTTACCAATGCACCACAAATCAGTAATTGACTATTACTAAGCCAAGGAACGATTTAATTAGCAATGGTAGAGGGATTTTGTCCAATTGGACAAGTGTTGCGTTCTTAGGATGTTCATCATGTACGTTTGTGATACGCCTTGCCAACCAAACAACTTTCTCATGATCTTGCTGAATTCTACAGTACAGTACAAATGCTGCTGTATTAAATGCATCTCCCAGGTAACTTTATCTTGTATGATAACATGGCATTTCAACAAAACTTTGTCTAGATAAGAGCTTCAAACTACTTAGCTACAAAACAATCACATAATTAAATAAGTGTCTTAGAAACATAACCTTAAATTACTTCATTTACAATGATGTAATGTACCGCATGCCGTATACGGATTTCAGATATACTTATGCACACTTTTTCTCTCTTTGCTTTTTTTTTTTTTGAAGCAAATCTGACAAATGGCCTGCATGAATAATTATAACTGAGACTTGAAAAAAATTTGCACTATGTGCAAAGAATAATGACTGAAAAAGAACATGCTTCTTTAGATAAACAAAATCACCATTCTCAAAAATATAAAAAAGACTAGTAAGTTTAAATATTTGTACACATCATTGCCACATCATTTCATTTACTGTACAGTCAAGCATGTTTTGCCCTTGAAGTTGAAATGAGCACCTGATCAGCGACTATTTTTAACGGAGCAGCTGTTGTCTTCATATTTCAGCCCATACACAAAAACTCATGCAGAACCACATAATCAATGTTTTATCGCAGTGATGTTCTTTCATTTAACATTTAAAAATCATTGCACATGTAAAACAAGATCATTTCTCGTAATCACGCAACATGCTACATTTCGCAAAAGTCCATTCCATTCCTTTCCAGCATGTAACTTAGGATGCCCACATAGGTATATGTAAAACATCAGTGTTCCTTTATGTCAAATACATCTGAGAGACATTGCAATGATTCACTTTGGACGGGGGCGACTTGTGGACCCAAGTCTTATAAAGGCTGAGACACATTCAAGAAACATTTGGTTTGAATTTGTTAGGCAATCATCATAATCAAACCCTCTGACTCTCTTTTGTGACAAGGTATGATTACTAATATAAGTCAAATTTGTATAATCATAAGGTGGAGTAACTTGCCAACCCCCGCAATCCCACGCCACTGTAGCATCATCTAAACAGGGTGACCACCCTAAGTCCAATACCAGAAATCCCTGTTCTTGAGGGATGCATGCTCAATTTACAACTAACATGAATTGCGATAACAGCGTCACATCTAAGCACACATATGCACATAGTAAAGAGCATAATCAGCAGAATGTGTGTACTTTCTACAATAAAAATAGTGAGGTAAGCTGTAAGTTTCAAGATGCTTCTGTGACTAAAAGAATAAGACTTCAGTGATATCCCAGTGCAATATTATGGTGTTTACATAATGCATCCAAAAATTACAATTCGGTGGTCATTTACTCACCCTCATGCTGTATTGGGTAAAATTGTATGACTTTTGTGGAACACAGAAGATGTTATGCAGAATGACAGCTTCAGTCACCATTCACTTTCATCGCATGAAAAAAAGATGCAATGACAGGGAATAGCGAGTGAAACTGATGTAACAAAGGCAATTTTTGAACAACATGAGGGTGAGAATAGTAACAGAACTTTAATATTATTAAGAATTAATGTACTTAACGCGATTAAGTATTTTGTCAAATGACAAAAGATTAATGTAACTTTGACCATCTGAAAATGAATTCTCTGTTATTTAATAGGTTTGAAAAGGTCTGAAAGACATTTAACTTTCTTCAAAACACGCTAACTTCTAGCAATGAAGAATTGTGTCAAATTGTTTCAAAACACACTGCGACAGGACGATGTTAGGCTATTATGCACAATTTTGCGGATGCGCTTAGACGTTAATATTGTAAATTACGCCCACATCTTATTACGCACTCTAATATATATAAACATATATCGATGTCAGTTTGAAACACAGGTAAGGTAAGGTAAAGAGTGCATAAACTAACCCTGAATGAACAAGGTCCACGCTTTAACTAAACTGACATTGGCAAAATTAAAATTTGGTGGCTGATTTTCAATGTCTGACTGCTATGCAACAAAATAAATTATTGCATCCATACAAAGTGTATGTTATTTGTAATTAATTTTAGTTATTATAATCTATTAGTTTGTTTGTTTATTATAAATGCATTTTTATTATTCTTTTTGTTTATTTTGAAACCAAAGGTTTCCAAAAACCAATGGCTTTTGGCTCTGCAGTGCAGATTGACATTTAGCACCTGTGTTCAATTAAAAGGAACAGAAGCCGTTGTAAGCTAAATTTATTTTATTGGAAAATATTTTTATTATTGCTATCTTAGATTTGCAATCCTAATTATGCTCAGCCATCGCTGATTAGGCAAACTAGATTAGATCGCGAAACCCCGAAAAAAAGAAACAAAATACATATGTGAAAGACAAAAGCCCGCAAGTACATACCCTCTCCAGGTGACATGGTGAAACAGTGAAGTTTGGAGGTGTGATGCGTGTGGAGTTTGAGATCTTCAGATCCGCAGCGCATCTGTATCGAGGCGGGATTCGAGCCACAGCCGTCAGCAGGGACGCGTTTCGGGCAGATGTCTGTTTTACTGCTGAACATGGAGAAAGTGAGCTCGGTGAAATCTGTCTGATGACTGACCATCCCAAAGAGCGCTGCAGATTTCTGCATCTGGACTTCTGACTTCCAAGTGTGCATGTCAGTCCCCATACAATATAATAGTCCTTATCGTTTCTTCTACCTGTGGGATGAAGAATCACACCATGAACTTGAACTGAAGGAACAACTCTCAAATTGCAAAATGATCAGCAAATAGCCAATAAACTTTTATAATACAGTAAAACATACTAAATAATTAATGTTTTAACATGTTGCAGTAGATTTTTAAAACATAGCCTACCTATTTAAACCCTCCAGAGCAAGAAAAAGAGGATATTTTGATTGAATGATGATGACTCTCAACTTCTGCGTCCAACAGGCTGTTAAATGTGTTCTTACCGACCGCATCCTCTCTCCCGTTTCAGCTGCAATTTTATGAGTTTTCTATAGCATCAATTCTGAAAACCAAAACATGCGTCCCTGCTTTGATTGACAGCTCGAAGTGCCAATGAATATACGCTGCAGAAAGAGGAGGGACCAATCGGGAACAAACTGGATGCATGCGATGATGTGAAGAGTGAAATTGATCTTGTTGTAGCCACTTCAAACTGCGACTTATAATTTGCATTTACGCAACTAAAACAGGCCTGGACAACTTCCTCAGATAAACAAGCTATTGCAGAGACGAGATTCATCATTAAACTGCAACAAATAATGAACAAAATCATTAAAATCACACAGATCGATAACAGATATTTCATGGGCTAACTGGAGGATGATTTGGCAGTTGCGTAAAAATCATAGCTTTTATTTTTATGACTTTCGGTTCAGAGAATTAAGTGAAAGACTCACAGAGAGATGATACAAAAACAGTGAGTAGTGAAAAAGGCAAAAAAAAAAAAAGATAGAAAAGAGTTGTAGTCGAACATATCAACAGTGACATCTTATGGACATTTTTAGAAACGTCAGTCGGCCTAATAGTTATAAAGACCATGGGACGTTTCGTATACTGAATACATATATTTTATAGATATCTGGACAGTAAGACTTTTAATGTTTTTTAAAGAAGTTTGAAATATTTTTACTATTTAAAATAAGTTTTCTATTTGAATATATTTTAAAATGTAATTTATTCCTATGATCAAAGCTAAATTTTCAGCATCATCACTCCAGTCACGTTATGAAATGAAATCATTCATTAATATGCTAATTTGTTGTTCAATAAATATTTGTTATTATTATTATTATTATCAATATTTAAAACAGTTAAGTACATTTTTTTCAGGATACTTCAATGTAACATTATACACTTTACCATTCAAAAGCGTGATATACTTTTTTGGTGGGGGGGGGGGATTATTATTTTTATTTATCAAGGATTGATCAAACGTGATGATTAAGACATTCCAGATAAATGCTGTTCTTCTGAACTTTCTATTAATCAAAGAAACCCGAAAAAATCAGCTGTTTTCAACATAATAATAATAATAATAAATGTTTTGTTGTTGTTGTTGTTTTCTTTTCTTTTCTTTTTTCTTTTCAAGTCAGAATATTAGAATGATTTCTGACTGGAGTAATGACGCTAGATATTTTAAATGGTAAAAATATTTCACAATATTACTGTTTTTGCTGTACTTTGTATCAAATAAATGCAGGCTTGGTGAGCAGAAACTACTTTAAAAAAAAAACAAACATTGAAAATATTACTGTTCAAAAACTTTTGACTGGTAGAGTATAAAAGCAATGTAGAATTTACAGAGTATTTTCCCCAAAAAATGGGTCCACAATGATCTGAAAGCAACAGAAGGTTTCCCTTTACAAGTATTCAACTCACAGAGCTAAGTTATGATTCCTACTATGGCGAAGGTGGCTCATGAATATTAATTACGTTGCGTGGCGTTCATCCAGCTGATTTGCTAAAGGGGAATCGTAAGTAATTGGTCGCTAGTCAGCTGGCGAATCAGCGAAAAGTGCTATGGAAATAACTTATGAATAATATGTATAAATATTAAGTTTCAGGAAGGTTACCGAGCAACACCACCAGTCCTAATTAATATTAATGAGCAAAGCCTCTGCCCTAGTAAAATTAGATCCTGATTCCTGAATTTTGGCGTGATGTAATATTGTTGTGTTTAGGAGGGCGGTAAGATTTTGCTACAGCGCAAAGTTCGATATCGCTGTTGTTTATGTATTGTTGACACCACGACGCGTGGACTGTTAAATCCTTCTCGCGATGGGGACCGCAGTGGGATTTGCGCTGAGAAAACTTTTTGTTTATTTATCAGCTGTGGCAATGATATTATATGCGATCATGTACATGACCCTGTTGAAACTCCTGTCAATCGTTTGCCCGGGACTGATGAAGAAAATCAGTCTAAAAATGGGTGAGAAGTCGACAATGACCCAAAATCCCAAATTCAAATACGAAGACTGGGGTCCGACTTTCTTTTCTCTGGCGTTTATAAAAACCGTGATCTCCGTGAACTGGTGCTCGCTGGGCCTGGAAGCGTTTGAGGGGCACGCCGCTCCAGACACAGCTTTATTCACCCTGGACGGGCAGAAAACGAGCATTCATCGTTTTCTTAAAGGTACAGTAAATGCATTCTATTAGTAAATTAGTAGTAGTAGTAGTAGTAGTAGTAGTAGTAGTTTTGTTGTGGTTACTGGAATAATTTAACTAATTGTACCAGTACTTTTATTATTATTAAGCTGATTGCATCAGTCAATAATATATTGATACTGTCGTTCAAAAGTTTGGGATCAGTAAGATTTGTAATGTTTTTTTAAAGAGCCTTTTCTGCTCAAAAGGCTGTGTTTATTTAATTAAATACAGAAAAAACAGTAATACTGTGAAAAATTATTGCAATTTACAAAAGTTGTTTTCTATTTTAATATAGTTTCAAATATAATTTATTCCTGTGATGCAAATAAGATTTTTCAGCATCATTACTCCAGTCTTCAGTGTTGCATGCAGAAATCATTCTAATAGGCAAATTTATTATCAATGTTGGAAACAGCTGTGCTGCTTAATATATACACTCCTGAACAAAATCTTAAGACCAAGGGAAACAGTACAAGTATTCACACTTTGCGTTGGTGGATCGTAACCAGGTTGTAAGTACTGCTTCAAAATGGCAAAAGAATAAACAGAAGCAAGAGCCAAAAAACAGAGAGTAGGCAATTTATAGAAAACTGAGGAAAACTGAAACAGGCTGTTCATCAGCTGATCAAAAGTTTTAGACCATAGCCTTAAAAAGGTCAAATCTGTCCAAAAATATGGCTTTCATGTCATTGTTCTTCAGTTAGTCACACTGTCATGACCTTCTGATGGCAAAGGCAAAAAGGCTTTCTGTCTTTGAACGTGGCAGGATTGTTGAGCTGCACACGCAAATGCCTTGCACAACCCGCCATCGTGGCCGAGACTGGACCCCGTAAGACTGCCATTTTACATTTCTTAAAAGATCCTGAGAGTTATGGGACAAAAAAGTTAAGTGGTAGACCCCAAAAAAAATTTATCTGCACTGAGCTGGAGGATCCGACGCGCTGTCCATGAAGACACAGACCGATCCTCGACCCAAATTAAGGCTCTTACTGATGCTGACTGCAGCCCAATAACCATAAGACAGCATCAGCAAGAGAAGGGCTTCAAGAACCAAAAGTGTCTTCAAAGGCCACA
>JAHKKF010513100.1:0-19924 GCA_019740295.1 Labeo calbasu
GGCTGTTGTCAGACTCCTTGTGCAAACAAAAATCTCACTAGATTATTACAATTAATGGCAAACAGAATGTTTGGAAATGTAAACCGATATTTTTTACTCACACACTACAGCAAAAGATAGAAATAATTTACTTTAAACCATTTTTTAGCTGGTGAAAATACTAGTGGTCTAAAACTTTTGCACAGTACTGTATATATATAACTACATACTACTATATACTACGTTGTTAGGAAAGGCGATTGCAAAGAGTCATAAAAAAACCCTTATACTCACGTCTGCTGTAAGTGAAGCTGGATCACAAATGATTCGCGTGAACATAGACGCATTTATGTAGATCGGGAGGCGCATTCCCTTCACGAACAAAAATCACCCACTGCGTCTTCAGCGGCTCAGATGTCGGGAGTAAATGACGACTACTATGTTCATTATTACATCCAACAACAGAACAACTCAATCGCTTATGAACCATTCTTGTCTACGTCCCTGTTCTGGAATTGAAACAATGGCGATCGGACAACTCATCGGGGCAGGTCTAAGGTAAGACAGCTGTGTCAATCAATCTATTGTGGGAGCGGCCTCCGGTGTGACATCACACATCATATTCTACACCAGTGGTTCACAAAGTTGTTCCCCAGCATTGCACAGTTTGTATGGGTGTGTCTCAGTCAGCTTCCTAGTTCACTAGCTGGGGCACTGATGAGGGTGCCTCTGACCAATAACAAAATACTTCCTGACTGCAACGTTGACTGCAAGCTGTTTGAAAAAATATGTATTGTGAAAAGTGTTATAAATAAACGTGAACTGAAAAACTGAACTGAATTTTCTTAAGTCTGAAACATAAAACACACAAGCCAACTCAATACATATCATGTCAAGTTTTAAAAACACAAACTATCATTGACGCAGATAGCTTTGCAGACAGCACGCCGACATATAGTGTTGTCGCACTATGTTCAAATCCTGGCATGAGGACCTTTCACAATCTCACTCCGTCTCTTTCTCTCTCTCTCCCACTTTGTTTCCTGTTCTTCTACACTGTTCTATCATAATAAAGGCAAAAACACCGAAAAGTAAGTCTTAAAAAAAAGAAAAACTATTATTTTATTACATTTCACCATATACACACATAGACAGTAGTTCAACTGAGGCTGGTTCCTCCATTTCTGTCTTTAATGGAGTTTAGGTTCTTTGCCACTGTTGCCTTTTGGCTTGCTTAGTTGGGGACACTTAATTTTTGGCAATATTATCAACTTGATTGCACGGACACCACTAGAAGGCACAATATGTAAGTTTTCACTGCTAGAGGGTGCATATTCAAAACAAACAAAGAACCAAAGGCATACTTTGATGACGCTGTGAGTGAGTGTGGAATCATGGGAGTTGTAGTCTTCATCTACACAACCGATGCAATCCATTGGGACTCGGGAAAAAATCATGTTCATGGATGAGCTAATGAATTAAAGACTTATTAAAGTTGCTGTAGTATGAGGCAGGGTGGTCTGAAAGTTGTGGGAGCCAAACGAGGATGCTAGAGAGATTGCTAATGAAGGACGAGCGCAGTACACGGCTCAAAATCGGAGCTTTTATTATGCCACAGTCGACTGCTTCTGCTCCTTCCGGTCACGCGTATGTGAGGTAAAACAGCGCTGTTTTATCATACTAGATACATTTGAGTGTGCTTTAAGTTCTGTTATAATGCTACTCTGTGCGTTTGTCACCTGTCTAATAACATGCATAACATATTAAAGAGTCTTTTGGGGTTTCCATGTTTTGTACAAAATAAAACCGGAAAATTGAGGGTGTATGGTGTCATTGGCAGGCGACGCAATGACACGGTCCGTTACGCTAGGTAAAATTGCTTATTTCTCTGGATTTAAACATTCTTAGAAACATTTGGGATAATGTAAGTACACAAGTCAGCAAAATATATAACACTGTTCTAGTGCTTTTTGGATATTTTAATCAAACAATCTTACATATTGTGCCTTTAAATAAGCTGGATGATGACATCAATTCATGAAGAACTTAAAAGTTGACCATTTATTTACCTCTTCACAGCAGAATTGAATTTTGTTTGCATTATTTAAAATGATTTTCCTGTTTAACACCATAAAGCTGCTTTAACAATCAGTATTGTATAAAGCGATATATAAATATAATAAAAGGTGGCTTGACATATAATCTTGTTAACATTAATAAATAATTACTGGATGAAATGTTGCAGGGATTATTTTTCATAATGTACTTTGATAAATATGTGATAAATGTTTTATTACATGAGTATGTCATGAAGCCGGAAATTTACTGTCTCATTTAGAATGCTGTGCCCTCCAGAGGTCACATCTGTTGGCCGCATATGCCACAGAGGCTGCCCCATTTTAGAAAAGCAACCTGACATTGTAGAAAAGTACGGATAAATTAGAGTATGTACAGCAGAGCCTCATGAGGAACACAGAAAATTTTACAACGGTTGCTTTTCTGAAATAAACCTTGATAATGTATGCAACCGACAAATGTGACCTCTGGAGGGTGCAGTCTTCAAAAGGAGACAGTGATTGAGTCATCAGTGTGCCAATGGGTAGTTAGCCAGAGTCTTTATCATTGCCAAATTTGTGTACACAACATACTACTTGATGACCTATAGGGAGCTAGGGAGCTAATTGACAAGCTAGGGGCCTCCAGCACTGCCGCTTGCAGTCAGGGGAACAGTTGACAAAGGATATGAAGTCGGACACTTTCTGCTTCCTGTAGTTGCTCGAAGACAAACATGCCTAATGTATACTGTGTGTCTGCTCTAATACTCTACTATAACTTTGAAGCAGCTCAAACTATCATTTCTAGTTCTAAATTGGTGTTTTCGAATTAGGTTTGGTAGCATATGTAAATCCGTGGCAGAAGACAGAAGACACCGACAAGTGAGCTTGGAATACTCTGTGGTATATTTGTTTCCATACTTGTTCTATCTAACTTTTTTTTCATAAAAGCAGTATCACATTCCTAGTCATGCGATATGGCTCTTCGTGGCTGTGATTACCTGCGGTCTTGTGTCTACGGCATGACACGACAATAGGTGAAGGTGACGGTGGTTACACAAGAGATGGTCTGTTGTTCTACCATTGGAGAACGCATAATGGTCAGCTTGGTGCATTAATAACCAAACACACCATAGCCTTGACATTGCATGACAGTTAATCACTGTTTGTGGATGCAACTAAAATGAATGATTGCCATAAATAGAATCCTATCTGTAGCAAACTTGTCTGTGACTTCTCTTATAAAACAGTGATTTTTTGGTGTAAACTCTAAAAATAGATCAATCAAAAATGAATGACTGCTCCTGAAAGCTTAGGCAGCTTGGATGCTTAGCATCAGGCAAAGACTTGCCTGATGCAGGCAGCATTTGTGCATGACGGTACCTCACAAAATTGATTTCAGACAGACTTCTGAGGCAGTATAATGGTTTAATAATCCACAACAAAATAGAGAACGCCTTCATTTTACTAAGCAAATAAATTACTACAATACTTACAATACTAATTTCCTGTCAGAAATGACATCAAAAGTTCAAGGCAACATTTTCCAGCCTTCGGATGCAACCAGTGTTTAATGCAAGCATGTTGAAGATTAGTCAATAGACTGTTGATTCACTAAATAATAAGCTGGTTTCCCACAAAAGCAGTTTATTCAGTGTAGTGAAGCCTCTCTTTCATTGATATCCAGTCCCTGTGTACTGCAGCATTAAACTTTTTTAAATTTCTTTCTTGGAGGGTTGCCTTAATGTGGCTTAAGTTACACCTACTGAGTGGTAGTGGCATGGTGTGTTTACAACTTTATGCAAATGATGAGCAGAAAGCGCTGGGCAGCAACAAATAGCTGTGAGGACTCAAAATGCAGGTTGTGCTGGAATTTAGTATGTAAATCATATTGTTCATATATTGGACAGTTTGCAGTAGTTGCATGTATTGCAGCTCGGACATACTGTTAATAATCAGCTTGAATGCTACGAAAACACCAAAAACATCTAACATCGGAAGGAGCTTGTGCATTTGTCTGTACTAACAGATTTATATAAGAAATCTGAGCTAGCTTTTTACACTGCTGAGTCCAGCTGCATTTAATTTAAGCAGATAATTGTTTTGCTTCAGTTTTCCCAGTTTACTAAGGCAGCCATGTTGCAGGATGTTTTGCCACTCATTCTGGGGCATGTTCATCTGGGAAAGCAATGCCACTGCATACCCTCTAGCCATATCACATGACCGGATCCTGTCCCAAATGGCACACTTCTTGTGCATTTGTGGTCTTGCAAACTTAAAGTGGTCACCGCAATGTCTGTTTAGTCCACATGAACATAAAGTGTCCCATTCATCATTTAAGCTTTCAGCAGAATGCTTGCGAGCACCCAATTTGCAGCCATTGTGCGCCTTCGATTTACACTTGTGCTGAGCCCACACTGAGGTGAGCTCAAACTTCTACCTGACAGTCAAAGTGGTGTTACGTCACGGACTCAGTGGAAGAACACAAGGGATAAGGGTGCCATTTAGGGCCTGGGATGTCATATTGCTCACATGAATGCCTGTAAATGCTAAATTCTGCAATGTCTGTGTTTGTTTTCTGACACCTGGTGTGAAAACTAATCCCAGTGTTCAGCATTTTTTTTTCCTTTTTTTCTTGGTGTTTCTATTCATGTGTTCTTGCTGCCATATGGTCATAAATATGATGGATAAGCAGAAAACTCTGGTGACAAACAGATGTGCTCTACAAAATATGTAAACATTTATATACTTACTCTGAATATAAACTTAATTTAATTTTAATATAGAAACTGAAATGCATATACAGTGCACATACATGCACCAGACACATTTGGGATATTGTAAGCCTCACACACACACATAGACATGTTAGTAAAAAATGCTAGTAGTTGTAGAGTAGTATAGGCTAATTTTGAGACAGCATGTGGCGTTCTGACATTGGAGCGTAAAATTGAGAGGGAAAGAATCCACGTAGCAAAATTCGTAATGACAGCAAACTATTAGCCCTCTTCACAGGCTCCCAAACAGAGGGAAACTGTCCTTGGTACTGAAGCCGTGAACCCGCTTCCAACAACAGCATTCACTGTGGGCTGTGGCAGCCATCATTAATTCTCTCTTCAGTGTACTGTACATATATTTTTCTATAATATATAGACAACAAATTTTAATTAAAAAATAAAATAAAATAAATACAAATAAATAACCATTTTCTCTTTATATTAATAATAGTAATATAGTATTAGTATTTAATAATAGTAATAATAGTAATAGTATTTATATTAATAATAGTCTATCTAATGTCTATTTGTTTTTTTTTTTTGTTTTTTTTTTGTTTTTTTTTAAATAGCCTTGTCTAGGCGACAAGGTGTTTCCTATCTTTTAGCACCCGTTATATATTTTGCACTATGGCTTCAAAAGACACACAGTTTCAAAAACCGCACAGAATGTCAATAGTCCAATTGTGACTTCTCCACCATTTGCGTTTATTGCCAAAAACAGCACTGTCCAAATCATGCAGCAAAATAAAATCCATGGAAAAAAGTTTCTGATACAGTGAAAAATTAAACTTGGAAATGTGCCTAACATTGATATTCAGTGGTATCTACACGAGTCTCATGAAATGTTACAGCACGTTAAATCTGCACATGAGCTCATTTTATCCAATACCATAGTACATAACGCACGCAACAGAGTTATTAGTTTCACATACCTGCGCTAAGATGTGCCTGTGAAGCGCGCGTTCTTGAGTTCTTCTCACGCAAATGTTCACGCAACCGCCTTTATCTCATCGCACAGAGGTTTGCTGAAGTCGAAGCTCTAAAACCCGTCACACATGTTTATGGTGAGAAGCGTCTCTCATCGTGCTGGGCTTAGTGTTGGTGATGCTCTAACATCTCGCTCCCTCTCTCTGCACGTCACTGACGGGTCACGGACCGACAACGACACAACGACTGTTTGTATGCGTACTGTGTCATTGCTCTTGTGGTATTGGTTTTAGAGTCTATTGTATGCTGTGTCATGACTGCTGTTATGTTTTGTTATGGATGTTATATTGGGGTAATGTGTTATGGATGTTATCGTTGCAGAGGCTGACTAATGCCATAAAGTTTGGAACGCTTCGCGGTACTCTGGCCAAGTACCATTTACTTAGGGTGTTTTCAGACAGACATATGAAACAAAAATTTGACCGACATAAATTTTGAGCTTGATGTTTAGCGTCGGGAAAAATCTGGAACTCTCAGTAGGACAAAACTCCATAGAACAGGTTTCAGTTACAACAAAGTTGTGAGTTGTGAAAATCGCAAAATTAGTGCGTTCCACTATAAAGAATGTAAATACAGTGCCTTGCGAAAGTATTCATACCCCTTCATTTTTTCACGTTTTGTTGTGTTGCTGCCTTATGTTAAAATGCTTTAAATTACTTTTTTCCACATGAATCTACACTCCATACACCATAATGACAAAGCACAAAACACGTTTGTAACAACTTTGCAAATTTATTATAAAAAAAACTGAAATGATTCCATTGCATATGTGTTCTGGGACACTTGAAAATTAGTTTAGGAGCATTCATATTGCTTGTAGATGTTACTACACATTAAAATCATATTACAAAATGATTTCATTCATGAATTATAAAAAAAATAAGTCTGAATAGTGCATTTTTATGTCTGTGTTAAAAAATGGGAGTGTCAGTTAAGGGGTTAAAGTGAAGTTAACCTGTGGCAAATTCGTTTGAGTGTAGTGTGATTTAAAAAAAAGGCACACACCTCTCAATCTAGCCACTCCACCTACAGAAGGACAAACATCACTGCAACACTCCACTGATCTGGGCTTTATGGCGGTGTGGCCAAACTCAGTCCTCCACAGTGAGGACACATGAAAGCCCACTTGGAATTTGCAACAAAGCACCTAAAGAACTCTCAGATTGTGAGAAACAAGATTCTCTGGTCTGATGAACCTCAATTCCAAGCATCATCTATGGAGAAAACCAGGCACTGCTCATCACCTGTAGAGTACCATCCCAACAGTAAAGTGTGGTGGTATCAGTCTCATGCTGTGGGGCTTTTTTTAGCAGCAGGGACTGAGGGACTCGTCAGAGTAGAAGGAAAGCTCAATGCACCAAAAAATTTAGATAGCCTTAATTAAAACCCAGTCCGGGGTTGTCACAAATCTGTTTTGTGCTTTGTCATTGAAGTGTATAAAGTGTAGATTGATGTGGGGAAAAAAGTAATTTAAAGCAGTTTAACATAAGGCTGCAACGTAACAAAATGTGAAAAAATGAAGGGGTATGAATACTTTTGCAAGGCATTGTATATCCTTCTCAGCCTCGTTTTCCTCCACATAAATGGATGAATGCACCACCATGGATGTAAATGGTCCATGGATGTACCACCTGAGACTTTATTATGGATGTTGAGGTTTAGACGGTCTGTGAAAACAAACAGATGCTTCTAACGGTGGACAAACAGACACACATACAAAATTTGTCTATGGTCTGCATATAGTTTTAATCCATAGCAGTGTGGAATTTGAAGTGTTGACAGCAATTAAAAATATTTTTTATGTGAATGTGTCAAGGGAAAAACTCCCATTGGTCTACAGTAAACGTGCGGGTAAGATGACTGACAATGTCCTGAGCTTCTGGATAAAATATTCAGAATGACCATATTATACTTCTTTTTACTCTCTTAGCATGAAATTTTTATCTGCACCCTGCTCTAGTGCATGAGACCCGATAACAGATCACCACAGTCAGTGCCAGCTTCATTTTCAAGAAGGAACATCCAGACCGAGTTTCATTTTCCCTTCTTTATTTGCAGTATCATACATTAGGTATAAATGGCAACAGGGATTGCGTGGAAAAGCATATATTCTGTAAAGACAACAAAGGCAGGGGTAACATGCACAGCTACAAAATACAACATTTTACTTTTTTTATTTATATGTTATGGATCAATATTAGTACGTATAAGAAAAGAGACTTTGGGTTCAATTCAGGACCTTGCTATTTGAGAGGCAGAAAGAGAGCAAAATAAGGCATTCTGTTGATTCTGTTCTCTAAATGAAAATGAAAAACTCAACAGATGAAAATAAAACAGGTGGACTGAAACACACAAAGCAAAAGGACTACACAAAGAACAACACAAAGTAATGAAAAAATATTATAAGATGAGGAGCAAAGTTCTTGCTCTCCTCTTCGACAAACACAAAAACTAGTTAGGTAATTCCACCTTGTTTTTAGAATTTAGGTGTAGAAATAATTCTAAATTAATTATAATTGATGACAAGACATGACTAAAGAAGCAGATACAGCATATTTAAAGAGATAGTTCACCCCATTGTCTTATTTACTCACCCTCATGTCATTCCAAACCTGTATGACTTTTTTTCTTCTGTGGAAGGAGATATTCTGATAAACATCTCAATATTTGTATACAATAGTTAATGGTAATCAAAACTGTTTGACTACTAACACAAAATAAAAAAGTCGATTCTGAGGGTGAGTAAATAATGACAGAATTTCCATTTTTAGGTGAACTTTTCCTTTAAGGGTAAGGCAAACAACTGAGGCAAAGAAACAAGCAAAAATATTAGCAGTTCATTCATCCATTTGTATTCAATCATTAATTCAGCAGCATAGGAACAGAAAGAATAGGGTAAGGCAGTTGGATCATCTTACAGTAGAGGAAACTCAAAGCATGCCATGTTAAACCTATTTTTAAGAAATGCCTATGCAACATTCTTTACAACAGCCAAGGTAGTGCACATGTTTGAATGGCAGATACACGGAGCAAGAGATGCTTTACTGCAATCTCAAGAGCAGTAACAGCATTCAGTTAACAGTATGGCTACATGAGACTAGTGCACAAAATACTGGATTCAATACTGGCAAACATCGTTATGGCAATGCTGGTCCTGCTGGGTTCAGCATGGCACTGACGCAAAGCAGTTTTTTTTGGAAAGAACCAACAAAAGAAAGATGGAAGTTTGCATACAATTTTAACAAAGATGTTTTTAGCACTGAAGGGGTTTTACGGCAAGATCAACATCAATAAATCATAGAAATAAAAGAAGACAGAACTGAGTTGATCTAAACTACAGGCATGGTGCCACATCTCAATATATTTGCCTTTATGTGACAAAAAAGAGGGAGAAAACATAAAACTAGTAAGTATATTAGTGCTAGAAGAAAACTGACACCTGTAATCTAAAATCTAACCAAGCCGATTGTCCCATGTGTGATTTTCATCTAATTCAGAAATTTACTACGTAATTACTCCTAACAGCAGAAAAAGATGGGAAGAAGAACATACAGAATCTATCAAAAATGACAATATCAAGACATTAAAATAATCGAAATTCAGAGTTACACTATTAAATATGTGAAAGGAGAAAAATATTTAATATGTATCTGCCTTGTTCATACTCCATGCTGTAATAAGCTTATAATCTCAATTTTATATTCCATTGATAGCAAAACATTCTTCATAAATACACACAAATCTTTTCAAGTGGATTTTCATACCAAAACATGCAAGCAAAGGCAAGTTATCAGACCACAGTAGGACGACAGCAGCCAATCAGCTCACACTTCAAAACCATAGAATCCAATCAGGTCACATTAAAACAGCCAAAAGCAAAGGTGTTTTGACAAAGTACAGTTGGAAAATCGTATGGCGAAAGCACATTTGTAAATGATTTCATTATGCAAAGTACAAGGTCATTTCCATGTCATGTTACAATGTTTACAACAATACACACCAATGATAACAACAATTACACAAATATCTACCTGAATAATATCATTATAGTAGCTGACTGTGTAATGATGTGGTTAATACAAAATTACACATTTAAAAGGGACAATGATCATAAAAGTGGACTATGAAAGTTACTACAAATATTTAAACTAATCAACAATAGTACTTCAGTTTTATGGTAAAGGGATAGTTCATGCAAAAATGACAATTCTGTCATCATTTACTCACCATTTACATACATCATCATTTATTCATGCTGGTAACCAAATAGTTGCAAGCCACTGACTTCCATATTATGGGAAAAATGCTATGGCAACTGTTTAGTTACAAACATTCTTCAAAATATCTTTTGTGCTTGACACAAGAAAAAAAAAACATACAGGTTCAGAACAACTTGAGGGCAAGTAAATGACAGAATTCCCATTTTTGAGTGAACTTTCCCTTTAACAGTTAATGCAAACTCGCTTTTATTCATTTCCCTCAGTTGTAAATTTGCCCTAATGTCACAGATATTTCACCTTTGCAAAGCAATGGTCACATTTAGTTGGTATAAAAAGGTTCTTAAACTGTTTAAATAGCATGTATTATTAAGTACAACCAAAATGTTGAAGCAGCAAGAGGAGAAATATGACATAACGATGTTACATTTTACAATCAATTATGTTAAATCCAAACATAATGATGTAAAGGTAATTCTGCAGGTATAGCAGAGATTAACATTTAGTATTCAATATTTACTTATACTGTATGCAGACAATGATACTTTAAGAACAACATAATTAGATCTTGACATAAATGCCAACACTTAAATATTTCTCCCTCTCATAATATCCCTAATTACCAAATCAAAACACACACACGCGCACACACACACACACACACGCACAATTTTCTCATGTTCCCAGGACATTTTACACTATGGCAAAAAAGAGGATATTTTAAAAACACTTGGTGAATTAAAGGGATAACGAGGTAATACCTTTAATATTCTGTCTTTTTTTTAATGGGTAAAAGTGTGTATCTGTTTACCGTGAAATAAAACAATTTTATACACAACAACATAAATTAAATGAAAAAAATTACATTTAAAAACCCAAAACACTACGTTGAAACATGAAACATGAAACCTTTCATAACATCTCAGGCATCCACAGCTCTGTCTGCTTGTGGACTGCAGAAACTCTTGGCACGCTTTTTTACCATAAAACAAACAGAAAAAGCAAACAAGTTGTTAAAATGGTGTGCCAAGTTGTCATGTCATACCTGAAATATGTGCAAATATTAGACTGAGAGATGTTTAGTATTTTATTTAAAACATTTAACGACACTTACAATAAGAAAACAATGGAGATTGCAAAAAGTGACTGCTGAAACTGACACCAGAAGTAATTCTGTAAATAGATAAATTGGTATAGTGCTAAGGGGAAGACAGAAACCCCATCGGCTTTGGCGATTACCTTTAGAAACCCTGAATGGGAAGACTGTCTTAGGAAGCACACAACTCTGTATCTCTTATGGGGCTTTGGGCAGATGTAGTGAAATCATGCTGTGCCAGCCACCAGTGGCTTGAGATAAGACGGCCTCCTAGACTTTTAAAAACTGGTCTGCACTAAGTCAGATGATCAGTTTGTAATGTAAACAGCCCTTCCTAACCAGTTTAAAGTGTTACTGAGTTTTAAAAAATCTCTCAATCTATTTTCAATCTTTAAGGTAAACTCTTCGACTGGCCTACATTGAAATGATGTGAAAAACGCAAAAAATAATTGCCAGATTTTTAAACAAAAAAGACTGGACATAATTTGAGATAACTGTGGTTTTGGTTTAACATTTGTTAGATAAAAGGGTAAAGGCAAGGGCAGAGTTTTGGGGTAGTAGGTAGAATCACATTCATTCCCTCCTTTTCCCATTTTATTCAGTTGTGGTGACGGAGGGATGGACGAATTGAGGGTTGATGAAGGAAAATCCATCGAATTCGGCCTGGTCGATGTTGGCGATAACCAGCTCATCAGGAGGGGTCAGCTGTGGCTGTGTACGTGTGAAGAACTTGTCAAAGTTCTCTGCCGCCTTTCCACACTATATAACAACAAAATAGCAAGAGAGAGAGATTACAGAAATGATTACTTTTGACACAATTTCTTGTAATACTACAGCCATGTAGTGTTAATCAATACATCATATGAAGACACAAATGACAGTCAAAGGTTTGTAAAATATACATTGTAATGCAGCTAATAAACAAACATGGTTTAAAGTTAGACTGTTTTAACTTTACATAAAAGGAATTTTAAATGTTTAATTTGTTTAACATTCTTTGTTGGAAATATGAGATTTTGATGACTATTTATATTTTTGTTCCCGATTCCCTCATGTTCAGTGCAGAAATTAACACTCCTCAGATTTCAGATTATATGCCCTAGTTCCTCTTCATTTGGATGATAACGCAGTTTGCTCTACTGGTTTGGAGAACACAGATGTGGAAGCCAAACACACTGGCAAGCCACAGCAGCTTCTAAAATGAGTACTTTGTATTAATGTGCAAAAACATAAATTGTAATGTGAAACTAATTATTTATCTGTTAAAATCTTCTGAGTGACAAAACAACATCACAATAGGCTACTTGCTTTTCTCATTTTCTATTTTCCATGACAGGCTCATGAGTACTTGTACACCTCATAAGCATCTTGACAAATTAACTGACCTACTGTAAGTGAAAGGAACATTAATACCTGACAGTCAAGCCATTATTTTGTAGACTTCTTTAACCTCCATACCATGTGTATGAAAAAGTACCTGAAGCACATTTATAATAACCCTATTATTATGACGAATAAATGATTCAAAGCTCCTTATCAATGATATATACATGGGTGGGTTATATGGTGTGCAGGTTTCAGACCCTTTTTGTTAGAGCTTATATGAATTGTTTTAATACAAGAACAACAGCCAACAACATTTACCGTTATGACTTCACTGAACGTTTAACAGAATATCTTTGTATAGGCATATCTTTAAATATGTGTGAACAAAATGAATACAATTAACCATCTCCCTGTACATAAAGGAATTTTCCTTTCTATCAAAAAAAACCAAAACAAAACAAGAAAAACAAGAGTAGACTGACCTAAGTGATGATTTGAATTTTATTTGATCAATTAATTGGCATATCATGCAATTAAGTAATATCTTTAATCGACTGACGTCCCAAATTTAATGTACACAAACACAAACAGTTACGAGAAAGAAAGAAAGGACACGGAGTTTCCTTTTGTAAAGCTGCCAGATTCTATAAGACATGCAGCTCAAGATGTGCCTTAAAATAGAAGACATCCCTTCCCCCTTCTCATTGTACGATATTTGAAAGGAGAGATGAATGGTGACTCAAACACTGAAAGAGATGGTCAAATATAAATGCCTGTGTCATGCTCTCTTATGAGGCAGATTTTCCCATCATATGTGAATGATGAGAAAGTGAGGGGGAATCTGGTTGTGTTCTAACAAGCATGCAGATCAATTAAAGTAGCAACTGTCATAATCATTCACAAACAGAGAGACCATAAAAAGCCATTTTCAGACACAGAGGTCCATGTAGGGCACTTCCTACGTCAGAAGTGGAACTAATGATTGGCTAAATGTTTAAAATGGTAGCTGTGCTGAATTAAGCCTGTTTAACCCCCACCATTAGTGTGAAAGAGACACGGGGTCTGTATCTGGCCTACTTTTGACCATGAAAGGAAGCTGCATTTCAGCTTCAGGATGTCCTCAGGGGACATCAGACAATTGTTAAAAACAAACAAACGCACAAAATATTAAAAGTGACAGGTGATGTTCAGAACACACCCACACATAACACAGAAGACTAAAAAATAGGACATCATGCGAAACACACAAATACTCGAGACAAACTAACTCCTCTCTTCTTTTCTGTTTTTTTCCCCAGTGATGTGACAGAATGCCCTATTCAATGATATATGTGTGGGAGAGCATGTGTGCTTGTGAAGGGGAAACAACTACAGTATGACCCACTTTAGAAGTCATATATATGTATGCAGACTGCTTTTGCAGCTCATCCGTCTCTCTCGCTCTCTCCCTCTCATACAACACACACACATACACGCAACCTTACCAAGGACAAATCTAAGCTATTTAATATGACAAATGGCTCTATCTATATCCTTTTAGCATCTTGGCAAAATGTTCTCACTTCCTCCACAGGCGCTGTCTCAGAAAAGCAATACCAATTCATAACACGTTTCACTAAAAAACAGTGAAAACTTGAATTATTAGAACAAATATTAGGCACAGAAAATATACACAGCAAGAAGCAGGCAGATGATTACACATTAGTGTCAGAGAGGGTTTCATTTGTGCTGGTAGTGTATTTATTTATTTTTGTAATTTTTACAATTGTTACTGTGAAAACCTTTCAATTGGTTAACTTTAAGAAAATTACTTTACCATATAGAGATATTACTGTAATTTTACTGTAAAACACTGTTTATCTTTTTGTAAGTAAAGACTATGAGTTACCATTTTGTTAACAGGGCACTTATTGTACTGCCTGTATTATCTTGGTGGTTATCAGTACATTCCTAGCTAAATATGGTTTTGGAAGTTCAAGATAACTGCTATATTAACATCACACCACTTTATAAAATATACAGTTATAAGTAGTAAAATAAACAGGCGAACATTCCATCCTGTAATACCTGAAACACTGCCACCAGTTAATTTCTGGCAAACAGAAATATACAGAAATATAATAACATTTACTCTTCTGTATCTTAATCTTAATCACCATAAATACTATAATGCATGCCTTTCAGGGCCAGTATAAAACTTGCAGTTGAAGCCAGCAAGAGTTCTTAACAGTTTTTAACAGTATATGATACATGAGTTGAAAATGAATAGACCTTCATGGATTTTCTTACCACTTTAGGTTTGAATGGAGGCTGTATTTCTCTGTTTTCCAGGCGTTCCCAGTCAATCCGACGGAAGAAAGCATGTTCACGAATATCTCTCTCCCCTTCTGGGCAGCAGCCCAGACGCTTTGAAGGGTGTTTTGTCATCAGCTGAGACACAAGACAAAATATAATCTTTACTGTCTAAACAGGAAAAGGCTTATTGTAACAATCATAAAAACACATAACATATACTTCTAAATTAAAAAAAGAGATTTTAGTTTACATGCATATGGTCACCTTTACATTTCATGATAACACACATAATTTCAAATATAGACAGACAAAGTGCATGGACATAAACATTTTGCCAACAATTATACTAGGTTCAATTGCACATGAATGTCTATTCATGAAATTCATATACAATTGAATCTAGAATAATTGTAGAAAAAAAGACTCTATTATGAAAGTTTAACTTGTCATTGTTTCTTTTACCATTTAGTCGGTGTAGTTTCTTATTTTGAAGACATAAAAAATAACCTTAACAGCTAACCACCTTCAAGACATACTCAAATTAATATCTTCATTCTCCATGGTCATGGTAAATCTGTACTGCAGATAAAGGCCAGAAGGGACAACAGTTACACATTCATCAGAAAATCTCAGACTTTAAACTGAACACATAAATCTCTGCAGTCATAATGGGGAAAATGTGTGGAGTTTTTTTTTGTTCCTTTTCTCTGGGTGTGATATTATAGTCTTGGTGTGATATTACAGTCTTGAAAAAAAGTCAATGTTATGGGGGTGATATTGTAGTCTTACTACAACTAGTAATATGCAGGCTAATAAGCAATTTGTTAACAGTGAGAATTGGTTAATAAACGAAAGTGTCACGGTATAAGTTTAGGTACTGGGTGTAAGAAATCTAAAATATGGCCATGCGGAATAAAGCATTAATATGTGGTTTATAAGTACTAATAAACAGCCAATATGCTAGTAATATGCATGCTAATAAACAATTAGTTTATTGTGAGAATTGGTCCTTAAACTAAAGTGTTACCGAACTGTTCACAGATACAAAGAACTTTACAAACTTAACAGCCTGATAACTAAAAAAAAAATTTTTCTTTTTCTTTTCATTTTTTATTTTGTTTTAATTATTAAATGGTGACTTAAATTTGTCAGAAAAATAGATTTCAGGTAAATTTCCGAATCATTATCCCTCTATAGTCCTGAGCTTTTCTGGGTCAGCCTCTGACAGCTACTATGTATCCATTAGTAGGTGGCACAGTTTATAAAACACACACAAATTTCAAAACACACAGAAATGAAAACAGATGAACTTACACCTCTACCACTGACAGAAAGACAGAATATGATAGAGAACATTATAGTGAGACAGTGTGTGATGACGCAAATCATCAGCTGTGTTGTGCCCTGCTTACACCATTATCTCTTTCTATACCTAACACGACGTTCTTAAAATAATAGTAGCAAAAGGTATTATGGTATTACTGTGGTATTCCTGAAAAGTACCTGAAAAATTCAATATGTGAAAAAAAAAGTTTATTTCTCACATTGACGACAATACCTTCTGAAATGATTAGTTTATGTACCCATGTCATTTTACCCTGACTTTTGATTCAGAACAAGATAATGCACTTTTTTTTTATTTAAAGTGGTTTATTTAATTTAAAAGTGTTGGCTGAGACTGAGAATGTAATGTAAGTGTGCAGAAATGTCATATAACTGCTTTATTTCTGTTAAATACTGTGTTGATTTGTACTGCTTAAAGGAAAAAAAGGATTTATTGTTGAATTTTTATATTATTTTGGAAATTGAATTTGTCTGTTACAGTACATGTAGAAAATATGGTACTGCAATGAATAAAAGATGCAACAGTGTAATCAGCAGTGAATGCCAGACAATCGAGATGCTCCATTAATAATTCTTTTTTTTTTTTTTTCAAATTGTAATCTTTTCCAACAGTATGCAGAATGTGCTACATTATAAAATGTATCTGTTATTTTCTATACATAAATAACATAGTCCATGAAGTTAGAACTATGCATTGCCACAGTATTTTGTTTGTCAGAGATGCAGATTACAGGAATCTCAATGAAAACAAAATGTTAAGATGTTCTGGAAACAGCAATTGCTGAAATACTATTTTAAAAATTTAGTCATGTCTTTGTTGATGTTAGTTAATGAAAATGATGGAAAATATATATTTCTGATTTACCACATTGGTGAAGCAAGTAAGAAATGGCCTGTTTTACTCTCACTGTAAAAATCTGGCAAGGCAAAATAGTTAAAAGTTTTGGTCTTGTCAGACTGAAGTTCAATCTAATAACAACACGCTGCATTCACGGCAAATGAAACCTGAACACTGATAAGACTTTTATTAAAAATGAAAACGGGGGTTCATGTGTTTTTATCTAAATTGGATCAGCTCCTGCAGTGAATTTCGGAGCAGATGCATGTAATATGAGAGATTAAAAGAAGTGATAACAATACAAAAGAATTTTTTTTCTGTTCTATACATTTCAGTAACTTTCACTGAATGTAATTTAAGATATATTGATATCAAATGTCAGTGTATTTCTGTCAGAATAATCTTGGATTCATGGGAACCTAATGACCTGGTTTTTGGAATGACTCCACTCTCTTCTTCTGAGATATATCCTCCTCATTTGTCAGGTATGAAATGAGCTCCTAAACTTGTGCTTTCTGGTCTCGACCACATATATTTACTGTTCCCGGAGAATGCAAAGTCTGTAACTATTAAGTAAAGAAGTCTAAAACTATTTTCAGAGGCTAAGATAAAAGATATAGACATCAAACTAGAAGAATAATGTTTTGGTGAAGTTTGGTTTCGTGTTATTAACGAACTAGAGAGAAAAAAATCCTCTATTTGTCCCCAGATATTCTCTCTCCAATGAAAATACAAGAAGAGAAGTCATACTGGTTCAGTCAGGCTTTTGAACCTGGAACATTCTGCCTTTATGTGTTAGAACTTACTCCTTTGCAGATGGAAACTGCTTCTTTAGACATGGATTTAGGGTAGGAGACGTTGTGCTCCATAATGGACTGAAAAAGTTCATCTTCATCCTCACCATCAAATGGAGGCTGTGAAAAGAGAGAGAGAGAGACAAAGAGAGAGAAAAAGAGAACATATTTAACATAAAATCAAAATGGATATTAAGTATATATCCTGATATATAAACATGGAAACTCTTCACTTACTCTTCACATGTGGCATTATAGCATTTACATTAAGCTTACTCTTACAAAAAGTACAAATGTGCTAGCATAAAACATGGGAAAAACAAGTGACAAAGTGGTAATACCATGGTATTATTTGAAAGACCTTATAGTACCATAATACCATGAAAGAGTATCTTAGCCTCCTGAGACCCGGGATTTTTTTTTTTAAATAGTTAAAAATAAGTATTTTTTTCATGTCATTACATTGTTTAGAGCATTAAAAAAAGTAAAAAAAAAAAAAAAATCAGGACTCAATTTTAAAAAAAAAAATAAAAATGCATGAATGAATATGCATAGACAAAAACAATTGATTTTTTAAAAAATCACCAATACATTTTAAGATTTCAGATTTTTTTTTTTTTTTTTTTTTTTACCAAACTTTGTATACTTTGTGGTGAGTCTCAACTATGTTATAACTGAATGATTTTATATACCATTTTTCTTTATGCAAAATGTAAAATGGCCATAAACAGGTTTTCTCATTTTATACAATGTACCTATAAACTAAATCTAATTTGCATATTAATGTGTTTTTGGGGCAACACGTAATGAAAAAATAAGTGTAATAATGGGAGTACTAATTGACAAGATTTTCATAATAATATATAATATTTCATAGGAATACTGAAATATAATTTCTTTCCCTATTCATTTGTTGTGTCTCCCAAAATGTGTAATAGACATGCTTTTAGTCCTGGTGTACTCACATGAGGACATTTATAAAATCAACGTCCTGTTTCGTAACATAAAGTCATATTTTGATTTGAAACCCCATAACATTTTCGTGAGATGTTGATTTATGACACACAGTTAAAAAATTAGATTTAGATGATAATTACAAAATATTATCATATTTCCATAAGATTGTCACTAAATTAACATTAGACCAAGGAGAGGGAGTGGTCATGGTGAAACATCCAAACGTTAAGTATCTCTGAAAAGCCCTGAATGTGCTCTGTACAGGACATCCAGACTTAAAACTGTGGCATATACAGTCTCAGAGAAATTCACTAAAATATAATGTCCTCATATGACGATGCAGGGTCTCAGTAGGTTAGAATATACTTATGTGTTACCATCAATGACAACTTGTACCACATGAACAAACAATGAACAATACATTCAATACAATATTTATTAATCTGTACAGTTGTTCATTGTTAGTTCACAGAGCATTACCTAATGTTATCAAGCACAACTTTTGATTTTTAATAATGCATTGGTAGATGTTGAAATTAACATAGATTAATATGATTATAGATTAACATAGATTAACAAGATTAATACATGCTAATTCTATTAATAACAGACAAGAGCCTTACAAAAGATATTTATTATGATAAGATGTAAGATTTAAATTTATGATATGGATTCTCTAAAAACAGGTTATGGATGTGAAGAGGTGCATTTTTCCCAGAAATGCTCTCTGGGTAAAGCAGATGGTGTCAATACACATATGATCACTACAAACTACATTACAACAAAGCTATACCTGTATTCTAAGATTGGCAGAAGGTAACAGCTGGCAATGTAGGACTTGGTTAACTCACCTGACCCGCCAACATCTCGTACAACAGGACTCCATAAGCCCACCAGTCTACAGAACGACCATATGGCTGATATGCTATTATCTGAAAAGAGACAGCATAAAAAAACCTACAGATTACTATTGAACATCAGCATACTAGCATCATGTCACTGCTGTTTCAGAAAACAATTTTTCTTATCATTCCATTCCCATCTGGAAGCACACATCTCCAATACAAATAAATTATAAAAATATACTGTATTATATTGTTTTGCGTTCCATTCAAATATCTAGTAATTCTTCATATAAGTGAAAGACTGTGTAGGGCAGGGGTGCTCAACCCTGTTCCTGAAGATCTACCTTCCTGCAGAGTTCAGCTCCAACCCTGATCAAACACACCTGAACCAACTAATTAGGATCTGAAGGAGCAC
>JAHKKF010513100.1:19974-61814 GCA_019740295.1 Labeo calbasu
TCCAACCCTGATCAAACACACCTGAACCAACTAATTAGGATCTGAAGGAGCACTTGATAATTACAGACAGGTGTGTTTGATCAGGGTTGGAACTAAATGACATCTCTCATAAAGGTGTGCATCTTTACAAAGTAAACAATGGTCTAAAAAAACACTTAGCCTCTTTGCTAATTAGCACACAAAATACCATTGGTATACTACGTCCGCCGCCTCACCAGAAGTTGTACCAACGTTCTTTTTTACAGTAGCGCCCCCCAGAAACTTGTGGATAAAATAATAATAATACTGAAAAGATAACAAAACTACTATGAATTCTACTACTAATAACAATATAAAACGCACTATGGATCAATGAGGTTCATGAATATTAATCACGTTGTCTGCGTTTGCTCAAACTAATTTGCTGAAATCAAAACAGGGGCGATAATAGGTGAGCGACAGTCAGTGAGATCGCCGCTTGCGCATTAGTTACGCCTACTACCGGAGAAAACGGCAGTTCTTAAAAAGCTGAAGAATTCCAAAGGAACTCCGCTGTTTTGACAGGAAAGTACAGCAAAGAATATCGTTTACATGTAGAGTGTCAATTCTGCATGGTATATAAGACTCTCTCGCTCTGTATGTTTCTTTGCGTGTATGTAAGACAAAGTGACGTTCTGTGCCTTCAAACTACAGTTTACGGTCTGTCAAATACAGGTACGCTGCGCATCCATTCAGGTGAACTTAAAATGAAATTATAATATTATAATAAATTATAGTAATGCTGCATTTTATTATCAGTAAGGGTAACAACGTTGTAACGGGGGAAACAGTACTCGTTACTGAAAAAGTAACGCTGTTTTTTTATAACAGTGTGTGTGTCTTTAAAATATCAATAATGAAAACACACCTTTTCTTTTTTTTGTATCATATATTGCAGAATTTCACACAGCATATACAGCTTGCATTCAGCTTTCTCAGCTGATGCAGTTCACAGCACATTCAATGTGTGTGTGTGTTTGTATGTGACATCACACTAACACTATGTGACAGTTCTAGATCATGGCTGTAGCCGCTCAAGGTTTTGTTTGTGGCTCTAGATGTTGAATCTCATATTTCAAAATACTGAGGACCACACACACACTTAGTAAATCGAATTCCTCAACTACACATCCCATATACACACAGGCTAATTGAGGTGCGCAGAGCCAATATCAACTTCAGACTAAACAATTGCTGGGGAGAAAACAAATAAACATCCACTAATATAATCTCTCATCTTAATTATTAACCAAACTGATGGAGCAAGTGACAGAATAATGGATAGAAAGCTATTTTCACACTGGTAATTTCCATAACACTTTATAAGTTCACACGTTTATCTAATCCTAGTGAGTGATAAAAGCAAACAGATTTAACTGATAGTAAAAAGGCTCAGAGACTGGATTTAAACTCCACGTGTTTATTCCTCTTGTATTTTTTAACAACGCAAAAAACAGACCAAACTGTAATTAGCTTATTTTAGGAACTCAGTGGGAGGTTCTCACTAAGATATGAAAACAAATGTGTAACAAATTTACATTTAGCCATGTGCGTTACTGCTGCTCTACCTTTGACATACTTTACACTCAAGTTAACATGCAGCAACGTGTTCCCAGATAACACGCATTACCACTACATAATATGTAGGTCAGCAAAAGAGACGGAAAGAGAGAGCGAGTAATGGTTTCTAAAAAGGGTGGAGGACAAATGGCCACTATTTTGCAACTTTAACATACAGACACACATGATGGTGTTTTAATGCCACACAAGGAAACAGTAAATTACACTGGTAATTTTAATAAATAAAGGAATAAAGCTTCAACTTTATTGACTAATGCTATGACTTTATTCTCATTATTTTGACTTTAATTTCTTATTGCTATGATTTCTAGTAATTCTAGTGAAAAAAAACAAAAAACACTGTTACTTGTCACTGTCAAGAGTCTAGTAATAGAGCTAGTAAGAATATGATGATGATGACAAGGACATTGCTGTACAAATTTTGACAGCCACTCCTACACTGACTGATTTGGTTTCTACTTCAAAAATTCAATAGCTTTCTAGGTCTGGTTACGTGGGAGGACCTGTTTGGTGAAGCAGAGGATCTGCTTTTTTATTGTGTGTGAAGAAGTCTGAAAGACCATTGTGACTGCTTTTATAGCATTGCTTTTACAGACTTGCTGTAGGAGACAACTCTGCCACCCACTGTCATGTCATGCCACTACAGTTTGAGTATTTGAGGAAGAAAAAACAGAGAGGGACAGAGAGAGAAAGAAACTATGAGTGTGTGTCTGAGGATGTCAGAGCAGATAAAGGTCATCAATATGAAGAGATGAAGTGCCACAGCTAACCTGCATTTTAAGAGCTTATGTGTCACTTGTGGAGGCATCTTCATGCTAAAGTATGCTCAGGGAAGTAAAGTTACGAGAAGAAGAGCTTCACTACAGAGAAAAGGGGACAACTAGGATCTGCTCTGAATATAAAAAGATCTGTATGAGGGGAAAAAAGGGAGAAAGAAAGCACTTGAAATGCAGCGGTGGTCTCCTTTACAGCAAAATGTTTAATTTGGTTTTACTGGAATGCATCATTTAATGCAATGGACCATTTATTGTCATTTCCACAGGTATTAACATCATAAATCTAGCAAAAGTAGTTTTTATATTTTAATTTTTTAAATAAATGTTATGCAGGGGAGTATGTGGTAAGATGAGCCATTTTTTTACTTATGTGTCCTCAAGATAAGGGAAAATGAGGCAGAGATACAATACATATATATATATATATATATATATATGTATATATATATAGCATTAATATAAAATTTTATCCCTCTTTAGTAAAGTCGTAGAAGCACCATTGTGGATTTATTCATTTGCTTTTAGAGCAAATGGGAACACAAAAATTATATTTGTTGTAATTTCTGTTCACTATCAGAAGTTTACCCAACAATGACAACGTCCACTTCAGAGAACCCTTTTCTCCTGAAATGTGAAAAGGGTCCATAGAAAAATATTAAATGGGCAAATGGACAGGAAGATGGTTGAATAATGATTGACAGGATTAAATTACATCACTTCTCCTGAAACTTTGTTTAAAATCAGTAACATTTGGTCGTTTTTTTTTAAAATAGGGAAGCAAAACATTTACACAGTATTTTTGTTTTTACAGTTTCAATCAAAAATCAACCAACTGCAGCGACCCTTAGTGAGTCATTTAGAATTCATTGAGCTCAAGGGAGGCAAAAGAGACACTGTCTCCTTCTGTAACTGCTGATATGACTTTTGGATAGTGTCACTGTAAAAAATATTTTTGTCCTGTGGATTATTTTACCATCCAAAAATATTTAGAGGAGGTACTGGATTTACGTTTAGCACTAGCTGTCAATCTGGGAGGACTGGTACTGCCCACAGGAAATATGCTCCGTTACTCACCTCTGGAGCGATGTAGTCTGGCGTTCCACAAAATGTACGGGTGGTCACACCCTCCACAATGTTTTCCTTGCACATACCGAAGTCTGCAATCTTAATATGACCCTCTGCATCCAGCATGACATTATCTAATTTCAGATCTCTGAAAGTGATAAAAAATAACATTTTAGTACATTACTAAAGACAGGGTGAAACGGAAAGGATGGGGTTACGGAAAAAAGATGTTTGTCTTCCTGTTTAAATATTTTTATATATAAATATATTTAAACAAAACAAATCTTGCTCTTTTTTCCCCCCCACATAAGCACAACAAATACGTAGTTCATTTTAGTTCATGTAAAAGCAACTGCAGCATTTATCTTTTTTTCTGAAACAAGGTCTCTGTCTCTTTCATTCCTGATGACGTCAGTTCATCTGTTTGCTCTATTTCCCTAGGCCAATTTAGTCGCTCAAAGAAAAACAAGCCAAATCACTGGGTTTAGCTCCTAAAGAGAAACTGAATTAAGTAAATTCCTGGTTGTAGGTTGGGCTAAATAGTGATTTAGTATTTTATGAATGTTGAGTCATGGCACTTTAGCACATTTCACAAATACATTACCATGATCCACAATGTTTTTTAATGCATTACATACAAAAATTACCTTTACAAATGTATCTAAAAACTAAAATAACACAAGACATTGTTGCAGTAAACAATATGTGCAAATGTTATCTTACCACATTGTGCACTTTTCTTTATATCATTATAGCATTTTCCTTAAAATTTGACCTTCAAGAAATGACACTATTTTGGATCCTTTACTGGAAAGACAAATAATTGTAAAAAGTGATGTAAAATACAAATAAAATACAAACATACAATACCAACATCTAGCTATGCCTTACTGACTGATTAATTTAGGCAAAATCTGTAACCATGTTACTTGTGACTCGAGAATGGCATAGTTCTTTTGGTTGGTTGTTTATTTATTTATTTATTTATTTCATTTATTTATTTATTTTTAATGTTTAATGTTATTTATTGCTTTAATGATATTTATTAGTGATTTTAGGAATATACATTCTGTCTGTTATATTTTCACTAGATTTATTATATATTTTTTTTTTTTAAAAATTGGTGTTTACTGCTTAATTGCATAAATCACACAAAATCCAGGTTTTAAACACCCTAAAATGTATTGATCATAAAACAGCTCACAAGTTTCAGGCCCTTTGTACCCTAGTGCCATAAATGCCAATTATTGATTTCTAAATTATTATAGTCCATTTCCTATTTACAACCAAATAGCTTACACTTTGAAACTATTGACAGAAAGGTCTGAATGTGGATTGGAATGTGTAGTTTATGTGTTTACCTGTATATGATTCCTTTCTTGTGCAAGAAAAAAAGTCCAACAGCAATCTCTGCAGCGTAGAACCTGCAACAAGCAGATTATTTTTACATAAATTCACCTACAAACACACATAAAGTGGTAGATGCTTTAAAGCCCAAATCCAGTAATGCATACTGTAGACACATAAACACAATGAGAGAGTGGCTTACACTGCTTGCGGCTCCTTAAATTTGCCTACTTGCTGGATGTGGTACATCAGATCCCCACCATTAACATACTCCATCACGAAATACAGACGATCCTATGAAGAAAAAAACAAACAAACAGTAAAATCAGCTATATATATAACTGTTTAGACAAACTTTAATGCTGACCTTGTCTGAAAGAAAAAAAAAAAAAATTCTGTTGTTTAATAATAGATTTTAAAACACTTGGCATCACACACTTGGCATCTTTGTAAATGGTTGCAGAAAAAAAAAAACCTGAGTCATGAATCATCATCGTACTCTACGTGATTTTCAGCGAAATCTGTCAACTCCAAACGACCAAAATCTGCAGAAGGCATGGCTTTCTTCAACTAGTGTCAACTTCTCCAGACTGCAAATGGTTGCAATAAAGAATTGTGTACTGTATTTCAGCCTTTGTATTTTATAGTTTAATCTAACGTCTACAGAGTTTTATCTTTCTTGACTAATTTATTCATTGGTGGAGATTGATAATCTTTAACACATCTTCTCTGTGAATGTTACTAACGACTTCAGTACTTTATTTTGGCAGGATGTGGATGCACAGCATCTGATCTGCTCATGTTTGTGTCTTATTCATTCTCTTTCTCTGTTATAAAAACAGTGGTACTTTCACCTCACCATCAGAGGTCACTATTGCCTGAGTAGTGTTTGTTTGCCTTCTTTGGGACTGTTACCTAGGGATTTTGATTTTGTGCTGTTCAATTGTTGATTATGGTATTGTCTTTATTAAAATCTCCTGTAAATGGATGCCTCTTATTTACTTGTCATTTTACATGCTCTGTGCATAAACGCTCTTTAAATAGAATTTGAATTAAATGTGTCTTCAGCTGTAAAATCATTTCAAAAGTATGTAACTGCCATATAATTAATGAATTATTATTATTTTTAAATATATGCTGTATGCTGCTTTGCTGTATTATTTATTTTGCTCTCTTTATGTCTACATATTTGTAATAATGCAAATACATTTGGGTAAGGAAAAACCCACCAAGGTTTGCGAGTGCCATTAGTGGGATTACCATATAGCCCACAGCCATAGCAACTGGTTTCTGAGCAAGCAAGAGGCTTCTGTTTGTTCTCAAAGTCGCCAAGTTATGTGTGGGCGGCTACATTTTTTTCCTTGCTGCCTTCAGTTTGCTGTATTATTTTTAGAGGTTTTAAGCACGTAGCACTGAAACCCAATTTACCCAATTTACTTTTTTAAACAATTTAAACAATTTACTTTTGTAATTGTTAAAAGGTTCAAAAATCAGCATTCTACCCTAAAAGTAATCGGGCTGACCAAACCGTAAATCGGTTTACGAGGTAAATAAAGCTTAGTCCAATCGGGCTGATAGTGGCGCTACAGCAATCAAAAGTAAGAAATCGCTCATAAGTTCTAAATCGTTAGTCACAGGCTTAAGTGTCTTATAATGTTGGAATCCTTGGCTCACACTGGTCAAAACACATGCCTTGAATTTTTGTTGCAAAATTTTGGGGTATTTTGAACTACTCCTAGGTTTTTTTACCCAATGGGCACAAAACCAGTGCAGAAAGATTCTCTGGAGAGTTGCGACAGGACGTCAAAATGTTCGTAAGGGGCGGAGCCACTTTTACTAAAACCCCTGTAACTCTTGAACGCAAAGAGATATTTTCACAAAACACTGAACATTTCAATATGACCTCACAGTAAAAAAAAAGTGTAGTTTGGCCGGTTGGTGGTGCTATAACGGGAAAAAATGGCTAGAACTACGCAACTGTTAGTCCGATGGAGTTGAAACTTGGTATGTGGTGTCTTTAGTGCCACAAGTGAGGCAAATGAGGACATTTGCATATCTCATAAAACATGGCTCCTTCGGCAAATGAATTTTGAGCACCTGGTAGACAAGGTTAATGGAGGCCGATTGGAACGAAAATCTGTGGGTATGTTCAACTCATGGCCATCAAGGTCTGTAACCTAGTTGGTACTAATGAGTTACATGTCTCTGTATTGCGTGGCGTTTCACACATCCACACAATATTCATTTAATTTGACAGATCTCCTCATACTGAGCAACTTTGCCTTAGCGGGGGCCTATCATGCAAAAATAACATTTATGAGGTTTTTGAGCACAGTTCTGTGGCTGCAGTGTGTGAAAAAAACCAGCCTGTAATGGAAAAAGAACAAGCAATTTCAGATACTCCCTATGTACGCGTCATCGTAGGGAAAAAGTCCCGCCCATTTGTGACGATCTCAGCCCTATCTGCATAAACACAGCCCTGAGTGATATAGAGAGATATACAATATCAGTGCCAAAGAGGCATTACAAGTGTTGTGTTTTCTGATGCACCAACAAATATAGGAGTCTCCATAGACTCCCTTCATCTGAGCTGCTGAAGACACTGTGGTTAAATTTCATTACTGAAGAAAACGTCCCAGAAAAAAAAAAAAAATCACTTTTAAACCTTTTGGCATGACGCGAAATACTTAGCGCCATGTACGTTCCGTGACATATTTGATGTGAAATGTCCACTGAGTTGTGCTGAAAGAGTGTTCTTTTTTTCCCCTGGAACAGATGAATGTACATATGGTATGTTTTATGTGACGTTTGTATGTGTCAAAGCAGTTTTGAAATGTCTGTTGAGTGGCGCAGACACTGCTTGCTCTGTAATGCTCTGTGATGTTTTAAAAAAATTTACCATCTTGCACTAGACCTAAACCTATCCGATAGTATGAACAACAGCAAATGTTACGTAAAAACACAATTGCAAGCATGCCGTTTTAGGTTATTTTTTGATCCCTCATCTTTCAGCTCTTTCATCGTGAGTTCCTAAGAATTCTGAACATCGTACCTACGAATTCTGCATCCCAAATCCAATTCCGTGCCAAGCAAGTGCGTTACATCTGGTGTTGTGCCCATTTTCGACCCCCTGCCAAATTATTACCCCCCTCTCATTGCGTAATCCTATCTCCACCCCCACAAGTAACCCTAAGCCTACTAAGAATAGCGGGATAGTAATCTGGCAGGGGTCAGAATTTGGCACAACACCAGATAGCGAAACATATGGAACATATGTAATAATAACTGTTTGAAAACGATTACAAGTGCTCGTTGTTTTACCACCTCTAGTGTTCATTTCTGTTGGAAATGGCAGTGATATGTACTTATTGGAATGTAAAGTAAATAACTTTGAACAAAAGTGCCTACCAAATGCATAAATGTTAATTCAAAGAGAGAGTTCCTCACCACAGTCTGAAAGCAGGAGTGAAGCAGGGTGAGGAATGGAGGTTTGTCCTGCTGAGCCAGAACCCGCTTCTCCACCATGGTGCATTCAACATCATCATCCTGGATGACCACATCCTTCTTCAGGATCTTTATAGCATATAGGTCATCAGTAGACTTCATCTCAGCCAGCATCACCTGAGAATGGAAAACAGCAAAAGCTCATTAGCTAGCCTAAAATATACCAATTTCACTAAGAAAAAAAAGAGCATAATTTCCTCTTATTTTAAAAACACATCCACAATCACACAGTATAACATTTCTACATAAATGAAATGACAAACAAACAAACAATAAATAAGAGTATACGATTAATGTTTACATTTAAGAGTAAAGAAGAAATCATTTATAACAATTATGATCAAATTAGATAAATTCTGTTGATTTAACAATCATTTTAAATTAAGTAAGAGTAAGAGTGTCTTACTCTAAGATTACACACTCCATATGAAAGGGAGGGCCGTTTGTGAGTAAAGACTGGCATGCAATTATTAAAACATCTAATAATGGGGAAGTGATTGTAAACTCACCTTTCCAAAACTGCCTTTTCCCAATACTGCCAAGAAATTAAAGTCTGTGAGCTTGACACTGTCCAAACTGCTTGATGGTAAGGTGGACCCACTGTCATCCAAAGGGGTGATGTTTTTTTTAGTTGGACCCAATTTGGCTTTCTGCACACAGATATACAATAGCTGTAAAAACAAGCCAGAACTAAAGCCAGGATTTTCCCATGATGCTTTTGGAATCCCATATGCAATTAAGATGGAACTGGAACATGTTTTCTGTCATGTGAGCAGACCTCAGTCTGGGTAGATTCTATATACATTTTTTTGACAAATGAAAATGAGGCTGTGATAGAGATAAATGCACAGTCCATTCAGCGGGTTGAAGCCTTAATTATATTAAGTCTAAATTTGACAGAATGTTTGTCAAAGTTGGCCACTGGGAATTGTTTTGGTACACATATTTTCAATGTTGCGTCAGCTCAACAAATGAAAACAAAACAAAGCAAAAAAAACTTACAACCTCTTGAACAGACTTTATGGCTAACATTTGCGAAAAAAATGAATGATATTGTATCTACCCCAGCTAAGGTCCATTAACCTTTTTGAGATGCAGCTGAATAAAGCATAATCTTTTTCAGCATCATCTGCAATTCCTACCAATGCCCTGTAACATAATTCATACACAACAAGGCTCATTCTAAATCTACCTTCTTGATGAATTCTGGGTAGTGCCCATGCAGTTACCCAAGGCAGATGAAACTTTTTGCATCACAGCATGCAAAAGTCAGTCAACGGGCCAAGATTCTCTGCCAAGCTAGACTGGGCGGCCTTGAGCTCAAACTACAACAGCAGCGCAAAACACATTTTTCATTTAAAAATATCTGACTTTGTGTAACCTACCTTCCTACGAAATGTATGGAGCCAATAACATACTGGGACAATTTTCAGAAGTTCCATTTGCACATTGTGCCAACCACTTAAGAGGTCCTGTTTAGGGCATTACTTGGGTTGACAGGTAAGTTATCCAAACTCTGTAAGTCAGAGTTTGATTGTGAAGAAAAGTTGCCATAATAGCGACGTGTCAGATGAGATAGTAAAAATGGAAATGTTCTGTCGAGCAAGTTTGTAATGGCTACAGAGAAACCCTTGGAACTTCAGAGCAGCTATAGAATGACAGTGAGGAGAAACACCAGAGCAAAGATTGAAGAACCCTCTTTAGTGCTCCGTGTTGTTAAACAGCTTTTGAGCCCTCCAAGCTGGTGGTTAGGAATGAAAGGAAAAGCCAGCGCACTGGGTGCCTTGGAGTGTAATGACTTGCTTAGGTGGTGCATAGAAGCACTTCAAGATTATGCAGTGGTGGAAAATATATTACACACTGTCTCTACAGTGGGACAGACCAGGTGATTTAGACCTCAATCCATTAGGCCGAGCCATCAGAGCCAGAGGCACTAAGTGGTGATACTCATGACAATGCAAGTTTTATGATGAATTTTACCTAAGATTGGATCAAGATGGTATGAAGGTACCTGTTCTCAGGGGGAAACTTCCTCACAAAAACACTGTGATAGAGACTGACTCAAACTCCAGCTGAAAATTCTTTGAGACATCATTGATAAGAAAGAAGCTAAAAGACTCAAAGCACATGTTTTCAAATCTCACATCTTCATCTCCATGCTGTGCCATTTAAGACATGATTATATTCTACAAAGAGTCAGAAAACACTGGATGATGAACACATTAATGGCCTAATAAAGGGCCTTCGTTAGTGCTGTAAGAAAAAGGTGGCTTTAACCCTTGGGTGGTGTTCTATAATTTTAGACCGAAAGAAATTATACATTTTGATTTTTTCATTTTTGTTTTAACAAAATGGTACAAAACGTGCTGACCTTTTTGTAGTTGCTATATAAACACACAAAAAATATGTGGATTGGACACAATTAAAAAATGATAAATGGTTTTAAAAAATAGTTACACTTTCACTATGAAAAATGACTGCAGAAGGAAAATTAATGGCGCATATGAAAATACAGAGCAATTTTTGGGGGTAAAATCTAAAGATCAACCATGATGAAGTACACTTAAAAAATATATATATCTAAATGAAAAATCTAATAAAAATAAGTAATTATCTCTGAAAATACTCTTATGACTAGAGAAAACACAGCCATATATAGTATATATGTATACACAGGCAGCTAGTAGTTAAACCATAGTATTACATATGATTTTCTATATTTCTCCCACAGAATGGCAATAATCTGCTTCCATGCACTGGATTTCAAATGGTTTTGCTTTATTTTTAACTTACTTGATTAACTGAAAATATTATTCATATTTTTGTATTATTTTGTATAGAAATAAATGATTCTTAATTTTGAGGTAAATGTTGTGTAGTACCATGAAATTAAAAAAATTCAAAATATTATACAATAATACCAAGGATCATCATTATAACCCATAAGTGAGGAATACCAGAAGGTTAAAGTATTGAGGGCATTGTGGGTTTTTTTTTTTTTTTGACAATTACCTTTGTTTACTGAGCTGTTAGGTCTATATGCAAGCATATTTTGCTTCAAAAAAATGGGATGTCTCTCCAAGCAACCTGCAGCAAAATTCATTCCCAAGTCTATGCATACTGTACCTCTATGTCACTATCACAAACCTATCACTGTCCCATAAGCAGGCACATACAAGTATTCTCTGCAAGAGGTCTTCACACTTTCACATACTTCAAAATGAAGCTGCATTAATGTAGCGACCATTTCATAAAAAAATGATGCAGATAAAATGGGCATAAAACCAGCCAGCCAATCAACACACACATTTGCACGCTGCTGCTGACACGCACCTGCTCAAGGTCCTCTAATGTCTGATCCTGAAACCACATGAGAGGGGTAAACAAAGATATGCATGCAGACATGTAACACACATACGCATGAAAAGGAAAAGACAATATTATTTAGATATATAATATCTAATCTTCCCACCCAAAATCATGGACACTTATCTCTGGCAAAGTCTGACTGCTCAGTATGTGGATGCAATTTCGAAAGGCTGGGTAAATGGGGCGTCTCAACTTGTAAGAACTTTCAGTAGGGAGTTTCTCACCTGCCGACTGTTTTTGATGAAATCTTGCCCTCTTCAGTCGGAGGTCTGTCACACACTGATTAAAAATGACAGAGGGGTGGCATAATAAACAGCTGCCTCTGAATTCTGAACTGGCTCTGAATTTCTTATCTGATTTATGAACAAGTATATCTGCATGAACATAGTGTTGTAACAAACTGAATGAAACCTTAAATGTATGAGATGTGTCTTTGTCATTGAAAGAATATTTTCATGCACAGCCTTTGTAAGAAAAAAAAATCAGCAAGTGAGACACTGGCAATTGAAATCCTACATCAAATAGTTGAAAAATCTATATTTTCCATTCCATTCCTTTGTCTGTTTAAAAGTCTATGGCTATATTTAACCCACAGCACTTAATGAAGCTACAGCCGAAACAGACGGAAACAACAGAAACAAACTATAGAACTTCCACTCTCCTTCTCACAATGGAAAATGTTGATCTAATTCTCAATAAAAGAGGGTTTGGTTATGATTAGCTCCTCAAGCACAGACTGATATATGCTGGTTGGATTCAACATACTCTACAAAGAAAATAATAAGATAAGTTATGGCTGCCATCATCTGGCAAAACAAGGAATCACAAGAAAACCTATTCATATAGCTGATGGTGATAGACATGGCAATGCATTTCTCGTCTAGTGTGCGACTGGCTTTAAATGTTTTATGGGTCACGTAGACACAAACAGCTCCAAGGCAGCTATAATATATTTCAATGTGTACAGTGTGTGTCTCAGGAAAGCTACAAGCACATGAAATATTAATATCTCCTAATCATGTTTCCAGTGCTACAAAATATCTGACAGACATAAAAGCAACAGCTAATATAGAGACAGATCAGCTCTAGCTAACCTGCTAAACAGACATACAATTTGAAAGTTACAACATGTTGTTCTGGAAATAATAACAAGGTTTTTCAAACTAAACATTATTTTGTCTCTCAGAAGTCTTTAGGCCTGAGGGTCACTCTAATAATTTATTTATGGCGTTTGCCAACCTACTCATTCTACCTACTGTAGTCATTAAAGACAAAATAATTATTCTTAAAGTAATGATTCTGTTCTCATTATTTATGATTAATTAGCAAGAGATTATTGTTAGCATTAGGAAAATAAAAAGACTAATTTACTACTGGTTCAGCCTCAGGTTGATCTCTTTTTAATCTTGACACAAACAAAATAATTTTTTCATTTGTGCCCAAAACAGTTTTCCTAAAGAAACACAGGAGAAATTTGTGATGTTTGCACATAAGGGTAATAAAACAGTCACCTCAAACTTCTGTCGGAGCTCTGTATTCTCATCATCTTCATCTGGAATGGGCACATTGTAGTACTCCCCCTCCTCCTGGTTTAACATTTTATACCTGCATCACAGGTAAAGAGATGCCACATGTTATGATTGTGTGTATATGGTATTCATCAAAGCACATTTTAAGTCCTTACAGGTCTGTTTAGTTAGGATTTATTCTGTTTAGAGTCTAAAAAGCAATTTTTTTTTCTCCAAATAATATCATTATTTTTGGCATATGTTACATGTTTACATCTAAATATTAGTACAATTTTAAGAGACTATGTGAACAACAACATCAAACTGGTCTCTTTGTTACACAAAGCTAGCTTCAGTAGGCTTATAATATAATGCACTACCTTTATGGGGCTTGGATGTTGGTTTTTAACTAATGAGACCCATAACAGCAGGAAATGACTGCTGAACAAGTGACCGCAATTTTTTCCTACTAGATACTTACATGGGTCAGTTAGAAAGAGATAAATCCTTACCATCCACACACAGAGGATTTCATGAGCTCAGACACACCAAAAGACATTGAGCCCATGAAATCATTACGGGTGGTTCTGTCCCAGTCCCAAACCTCCACAGACAGCCGACGGTCCTTATCTGCTGGCTTCATCTTACTGGAACAGACACACACATAAAGACCAGGATGAAGCATTGCATTAGCACTCTCCCCATCATATTCTAAAGCAGAGCTTTTCAGCTGGTCGGGTGCCTTATTATTCAGATTAACAATCAAGAGAGGCTAAACATTTTTAGAGTAACTATTAACTATATCACTTTCAATCTAAATATTTACTTGAAAACCTAAACCAAATAGCCCATGGTTAGCCTAATTTAAGGTTCACTATAAATCTTTCAAAAGGGTAACATGATCTCACACCAAAATGCTGAGTCTCAGCTTTATAATACAGTGTGTTTTTGTCTTATCCGGAATCATTATGGTTAGCCTATAATAAGTGTTTATATTCAGACTATTTTAGACCTGTTGGAACAATCCCTGCTGAAGAAGACCAGTACCTGCATGACCTTTATATCTATAAACAGATAGAAGTAGCTCTGGCTAAAATGTTCTTCACAAGAAGCATGCAGATTTATTCATTAACCACCAGAGCACCAAAAGTTACACCGTGCATCTAGTGTACAGATGCATCACTGTACGAGTTGTTGTTTTTCTGATGGTCTGTCCGCAGGAAAGTTATTTGCATAAATATGTATGATGGACAAGATATGATTGAAAGTGTAAATCCTTTGAATCTTTTCTTTGCTAACACCTATCACTTTGGCTGCTATCCACACCATGCAAATAGGCAGTCAGCAGTCAGCCAATTAAAAAAAAATTCTTTACCTACTAGAAGGTAGGGATGGGGGATGGATTACATAACGCCATATAGTACAGATCATGTCACAGAATTAAATGTGTCTCCACACCTATTATACATTCATTGATTTGAACTTAAGACCTTTTATTGATTCAAACACAGACCTACTCTTTTGAAATCACTCTGTAGAAAGGTTCACTACACTTTGTTAACAAGAAGCCATAAAACATCTTTGAAAATCTTTAGTATTTGTCTGTATGTTCTTCATTTTTAGCTGATGACTGATTTACAGAAAGACATAGTTTTTATTTTGAACGTTTGGAATGTTTTTGGGGGGGGTTATTGAAGTGTGTGTCTTATTAAGCTGTGAATTTCTCTGTCCTCCTTAGAATGAAAAAAAAAAAAAAAAATGTGCTATCAGTTGAAAAACCATGATCTAAAGCATATAATCCCATATCTTAAAAGTGAAGCTAAAGCATCAGTGATGTAATACCATGTTGGGTAAAACATTAATAAATAATACAACGTTTACGCATTTACAGTAAACCTAGCACCAATGGCAAAATAATCCTATTAGAATGTAATAAAATGTTGGGACTCACAATGTAAATGACTCATTCCAAGCCGGATTCAGGGAAGAACGGATGGTTTTTGTTTTCTGTTTTGTCTCATGTTTAGGGTCTGGAATCAACTTGAGTTTTACATATGGATCGGACAATCCATTCGGGTCCATTGGAATCAAGTTCTTGCCTTCCCCAACTGCAACACAACAGCATGCGAAGATCATGAATTAATACAAATAAATAAACTGAGTAAAACATAAGTAAATAATAGAGGGCGGGTGGTGACGCTGAAGTCTCAGGGTAATGTTACTCAACAAAAACTCTGAACTGTGACATAAGAGTAAATAAGTGGCTCTAAACCGTAATTGCTATGCAATATGAACTGACTATGAATGTTAGAAACTGGACTAAGTATCATGATCAAGGTACAAAATACTCCAGATCAAGGTCATGCTGTCAAAACAGAAATGCACATGATTGATGCTCTTTGTTGAACTGATCTAATATGAAAGCATTTAATAACTGATTGTCTGGTTTAGAGTGCTACTTTATATGGGCACACACACACACACACACACATGCATAAGACAACACGGAAAGACCTGCCACACATTTCCTTTACTTAGACCCACAGAAAGGTTAGACTTTGAATATCTAAAAATGTCACAACCAACAAGGCAAATGCAAACATGTGGTGCGCCACTAACATTTATGTCACTGAACACAATGAAACACATGGGGCACAGTAAAAAGATATGTATACACAGAATAAATAGTAGAGGATCTGTCAAGGGACTTTTAGTGAAGTAAACATTGCCAAACTGCAACTGTATACACACTGTCTGAAAAAGCAAATATCAACATTGATGACCTCAGTGCCTGAACTGCTTATGTTTGACAAGTAGGAGGCGCCCTACACTTTAATGACCCAAATGTCTCTATTTGCTTCTGTTTAAATTCATTTATTCAGTTTAAAGCATTTATCGCAATTACATTACTTATACACCACCACAAACCTTAAATTAAAAATCCAAGAACACCAGATAGCTATTGACAAGATATACTTCTGACAGGATGTAAAAATGTAGTCCTCATTTCTAAGGATGTGGCATTCTAAAACCATAACCAGAACACAAACTGCATCTGACCAGGAAATCTCTTAGGTGTGTGAAAGTGAATGTGGACACACTGATGAATTGTCTACACGGAAAAGAAAGCAATACATTAAAAAAGGCAAAAATGTGTGAGGAGGGAGAGAAAGTATGTGGAAACATTTTACAAGAACAGCACAAGAATCACGTACTAATACCTAAATTAAATAATACTTAAAGTATGTGCTAATGATGAGTTAAGGCATGTAACAAATCAAGATCTCAAAAACTACAGCCACAACACGGGACATATAAATTCTTGTGTGAAAACAGAAGTGTTAATACATGTGGTCAAGGTGGTCATTATTTACAGATTTTATGAGTTATGACGTAAGGTTAGTTCTTGATTAGTACATGCCTTAGTGGAGTTTTGCAAACTAATGAAGTTTTCTGTGACACTTTAGAATAATGGTCCATTGTTAACAAGTAACTATAAAGGAAGTAATAGGTAGTACTACATTAACACTAAGCTTAATACTACTAACTAATATGGAAGCAAGATGAACTAGGCAGTAAGTAATAGCACATTAAGGACAAAGTTAGTTCCTTATTAGGTATTCAGTAATTACCAAATAAAAATATCCCGATTAAGAACTACTTGCTAACTATGATCAATTAATACAGAATAACCAATTAATTAGTAATCACAACACTAACGTCTAAAACGTATTAAATTATTTGTGAAACTGATGTCGATCCCTCACTAATTACTCAAGAGTTACCTTGTCAGCCAGCAGGAACTACTAGTGATCTGGACCACTACTGTAAAGTGAAAAACAAGTTAGCCCTTTAGTAATTACTCAAGCGTTACCTTGCCAGTCCTCAAGAACTACTAGTGATCTGGATTACTATTTTTTAAAATGAAAGAGATGTTAACAAGTTAAATAACTTAACTGCTCACTAATACTCAAGCATGACCTTGTCAGCCCCCAGGAACTACTAGTGATATGGACCATTATTTTAAAGTGAAAAACACATTAACCCCTCACTAACTACTCAGTTGTTACCTTCTCAGTTCACTTGAGTACTGGTGATATGTTAAGTTGTTTAACTTGTTAATGTGTTTTTCATTTTAAAATAATGGTCCAGATCACTAGTAGTTCCTATGGGCTGACAAGATAATGCTTGAGTAATTACTGAAGGGTTAAACTTGTTTTACACTTTAAAATAATGGTCCAGGTTACTAGTGGTTCCTGTGGGCTGACAAGGTAATGCTCGAGTAATGTGAGGGGTTGAAATTGATTTCATTCATTTATTAAATAATTTAATATATTTTATATCTGACATATACTGTACAGCCATACATTTCTGAGGCCCTAGTGATATTCTAACCTAACAGACATTGTAATCTGAAAGATGTTGTTTTGTGCTTAACACAATGCAGTCAATGTCTTTATTAAGCATGCAAATTGTTTTTGACAAGAGACCATTATTGTTTATATTCATATCCTAAAGAGAAGTCTTTCCCAGGATACTGTCACTATCTAGGTGTTTTGGAGTCTGAGACATATTGAACTGACACTGAATACAGCTCATAATAGTGAACTAATCCAATCATGGGCTTGTCAGCATCTCTTCATAATTTTAAATGAATTAAGTTTGAAATAAACTACTTTTTGATAAGAGTATAGTAGTCACAATCTCAGCCTGTAGCCAACCTATTTGTGGGCATATAATATTCATAAATTAGTCTCCGCAAAGAGCCCATTTGAATTGCAAGCTTCAAGGCATTTTATGATTATGTTAAGAATAAAACAAGACAGTAGTTTACTTTTAGACATGTTACTGTTGTGATTAGTAATTAAGTGGTTATTCTTTATTAATTAATCATAATTAGCAAGTAGTTCTCAATGCGAATATTTTTGTTTAATATTACTGAATCCCTAACAAGGAACTACTTTTGTCCTGTATTTGCTATTACTTACTGCTTAGTTAATATTGCTTCCATATTAGTTAACAATATTAAGCTTAGTGTTAATGTAGCACTACCTTTTACATCCTGCATGGTTATTTGTTAATAACGGACCATTATTCTAAAGTGTTACCGAGTTTTCAATATTTAGTTAGTTAGTTAGTTTGTTTTAACGCTGAAACTCTCAAGAGGAAACTGTGGTATGAAAACAGCGGGGCAAGCCGATAAACAACAAATAGATAATCAAGGAAAGGGAAAAAAGCTGTGTTCTTCCTTTGGGCCACCACTGCAAAATAAACATTGTCTTCCTCTAAGAGTAAATATTTCATAGACCTCTTAAGAGAACTGCACTCTAAGGTCTTCCCCGTACAGGCGTGATGTATGATGGATTAGCTATGCTGAACATAAAAGTACACTATATGGCCAAAGTATGTGGACATTGCTTTCTGAATAATGGCTTTGCTATTACAGTAATTCCAGTGATGACAAATCTTAATGCTAGATCACACAATTACACTTCAGAGAATTTCATGCTTCCAACTTTGATGCAACGATTTAAGAAAGGTGTTTTTACAAAATGAAAATGCCTGTATCTACAAAGTGAGGTCCATGTACACATAAAATGACTGTGTCATGTACGGAGGAAATTAACTGGCCTTCACAAAACAATGGCCTGAAGCCAGACCCCATCACCCAACTAGAGTGAACCTCCCTGAGGTTCTTGTGTCTTGTTGACAATCTAATTTCAAAAGCATGGAAACAATCATGCTTGTACAAGCATGTTGTACAAAATCCTTGTACAACATTTAGCAGAAAGGATTTTCTGCCATTCAGAAACAACAGCATTAGAGAGGTCAAGCACTGATGTCTGCAGTCGCCGTTCCAATTTATCCCAAAGGTATTCATCGGGTTTGAGGTCTGGGCATTGTCATTTTTAAACCAGACTCGGTAAAGGATTTTTTACAGTATATGGACCTCAGTGAGCTTTGGCACACCATGACTCTTATGGTTGTACTTCCTTGCGCTACTTTCATTAGATCTTACATACTGGAACATACTAGAAACTGGAAATTCCACTACATACTGGAAATAGCCCACAAGACTTGCAGTTTTTGAGATGCTCTGATCCAGTTATCTAAACATCACTATTTGGCCCTTATTGCTCAGATCTTTTTGCTTTGCCTCCAACAACACATGAAATTCAGGAACTGACTGTTCCCTTCACCAAAATTTTGCAACAAAATTGAAGGTTCACAGATTAGCAAAAATTCACTGTATGGCATTGTTGATAAAAATGACACAAATACTAAAAACTTTTAAAAATGCATGATTTTTTCCTCATGCCATTTAAGTCCAAAGCCCTTTCTAAAGATGCCATTGTTCATTTCAGTGCTGATTGTCTACACAACGCTGAAACACATGCTAACCAATAACCCTAACAGTAGCATATCCTGATTGATAATATTTCTTGTAACACTTCAGTAATGCCTTTATTAACATGAACTAACAGTGAATTGTAAAGAACAAGCCACCTTTATTTCTGTAGCGCTTTATATAATGTAATGTATGTTTATGTAATCCAGGTCCATCCAGGTCTGCTTGTATAAATATGTTTCTTCTCTATCTGGTCAGTCCTTCTCACCTCACCTAAAGCTTTACATGCCATTCAATAGCGCAGATGTTTATATATATGACTGATATTTAGAATTCAAAATTATTACAGACATAACACACTGCATCATTATTACAGCAACATAAACATATGCATATGCATGTACATGTACATACTCAAAAGTACATATGTGTAAGCCTACAAGCAATCATGCACACACTCACACAGTGAGTGTGAATGCAGCCTGTGATCTATTCTTGAACTCATCAGTCTGACATTCTGCTAATGGCATTTTCTTCCTCAGCCAGTGAACGTCACCCAGACTGAATCACACTGCAGCTGTGTGTGTGCAGTTAGCTGGCACGCTGTAATCAGGCTGATTGTGCAGGTGCAGCTCCAGCACTCGAGACTCTGAGTGTGTGGATCTGAAGACTGGGGCCTTCAGGCTCTTTAAATGACAGCACTGTTATAATACAGGAGCTCAGCTGTTTAAATGCTATACATACAAAATTTAATGTTTTAAAAGGAACATACTGGTGACAACACAACACAGTGTATCAGGGTAACAGCATGTGAAATTTCCCTAAAAATGCAGAGTTTTTTCAGAACATCTACACCGATACTAACTACAGCCTCAAATGGCATAATGGACCATCCACTGTCTGCTCAATGACCCACTAATGCACATTGCTGATTGGCAAGCTTTAAGCAACATCCACGAAACAGTTGTTTTTAATTTATTTATTTATTTTTTTTTTTAGATAAATTTTTATTTTTAAATTAAGAATTGTTAAAGAAACAAAGGCCATGCAACCTGTATAATTTTCCCCACTCTAATAAGCTGCATTTATATGTGAATGAATTGACTACCACATTTCTTCAAGTGGTGTGATTTCAAATAATAGGCTAAAAATGTAATTATTCACGTCAGTGCTGTAAACCTTCATGTTAATGATCTTTATCTATTGACATAATTATAATATGCAGAAAAAACGAAAACAAATTTTTATACAATACAAGCACATTTGTGCCAAATAGCCCTAACCCTATGTACAGTAAATATACAATACAGCATTTGAGCTCTCATATTGTGTGTGCACAATTAATGTTTACATTAAAGGGATAGTTCACCCAAAAATGAAAATTCTGTCATTAATTAACCCTCATGTCGTTCCAAACCCATAAGACAAATTAAGATATTTTTTATTAAATCCAGAAGCTTTCTGACCCTACCTACATCGATAAAATAGTCCATGTGTCATCAGTGATTCAACCTTAATTTTATGAAGCTACGAGAATACTTTTTGTGCTCAAAGAAAAAAAAAAACTATTTTTAACATATGTAACATTTTCTCCTCTTCCCTATCAGTATTCACGAGAGGGTTAGAAAGCTCTTGGATTCATCAAAAACATCTTAATTTGTGTTTCGAATATGAACAAAGGTCTTATGAGTTTGGAATAGGAGGGTAAGTAATTAATGACAGAATTTTCATTTTTGGGTGAACTATCTTTTAAATTTGATTGTTTTTCATGTCAGTGTTTCAGTTCATTTGGTTTCTTTTCATATTTTTGCTTTTTTTATTTTCTCTTAATGATCTCCTAAATTTTGGTGCCTCTCTAAATGGCACAAAGTATAATGGAAGCAAAGCATGCACAAACAAAAGAATACAAGTGTACTGGGACAGAACAGGTACAACCGGATTTAGAAACTATAGTAGTACAATGTAAAGAGATGGATTTTCAGGTTGAGGTTTGAATTCAAATGGTGAAGAGGTCATGGAGAGATTGTGAGAGGGAACTTAATGTGAACTTGAACACCATCAACATTTTCAGACAGATCATAGTAAACAAACGAACAAACTACATGTAGTTTCTGAAGCAATTTATAAGACATTTGACTAAAAATACATTTTATCTGCTTTTGAGGAATTTGTGGAGCAGGGGCACTGAGTGTTGTCCAGTTAATGGCAAGTTAATGTTAAATACTTAAAGGGATTGGTCAGTAGTCGTCGTATGCGCAATGCCGACGTCTTACATCATCTGCCCGGAGCTGCTTCCGTGTACAACCAGTCAGCTCAAGCTAGATTAAAGTGATTCTTACGTTTTAAATATGGATATTTTTCTTACAAAAACTAATCAATTTGCTACAGGAGGCCTTTATTCACCCCAGGAGCCATGTGAGGCACTTTTTATTATGGATAGATGCCCTTTATTGGACTTGTTTTGGACTGATAAAGAAAAACACCCATCTATGCCATTCTAAAGCTTGGAAGTGCCAGGATAATTTTTAATATAACTCAGATTGGATTTGTCTGAAAGAAGGAAGTCATATACACCTAGGATGCCTCAAGTGTGAGTAAATAAAATTAATTTTTGGGTGAACTGCCCTTAAAGGAGAAGTCCACTTACAAAACAAAGATTCATGTATAATGTACTCACCCCCTTGTCATCCAAGATGTTCATGTCTTTTTTCCTTTAGTCGTAAAGAAATTATGTTTTTTGAGTTAAACATTTCAGCTGAAATGCAAAGAAGATCAAACACCCTTTGATTTTGATTTTGATTTTGAGGATTTTGAAGTTGAGGGAGAACATGAGATGGGAATTTTTGACAACCTAACTGTCATGAACTGGAAAAAATCAGTTCAGGCAGAGTGAGACAAGACGAGCGTTTGACATTAAAAAGTATAGAAATCGTATTATTTTTGAAAATATGAAAATAACCGATCGTTTCGCTATTTAAGACCATTCTTCCTTGGCTGGGATTATTTAGAACTGCATTTGGGATCGTTTGAAGCTGCATTTAAACTGCATTTTGGAAGTTCAAAATCGGGGCACCATACCAGTCCATTATATGGAGAAAAAATCCTGAAATGTTTCCCTCAAAAAACATAATTTCTTTACGGCTGAAGAAAGAAAGACATGAACATCTTGGATGACAAGGGGTGAGTACATTATTTGTCAATTTTTGTTCTGGAAGTGGACTTCTCCTTTAATATTTGTTTGTCATCAGCATAGCCTTGAAAGTTGAGGTTGTGCTGGTGAAAGAAATGACCGAGTGGAAGCATATAGCTAAAAAAAAAAAGCAGTGGACCAAATACAGAACCCTGAAGGACACCTTCGGAAACTGATATGTAACAGCACTGGCATGTTTTGCAACACTGCATCACAGCTCATGGAAAAGCACAGACACTCACCTGTGACATGCATTTTGTCTCCTATCACCTCGATCTTCAAGTAAAGACGTCCTCGTCTCTCTGTGTGGTCTGTTCCGCAAAGGCTTGGCACATTCATCACACACTGCTTATGGACGTTCATATCACAAGCTGTGAACACAAGCACACATTTGCATAAAGCAGGAGTTCCTTGATTTCAGATTTACTTGATGAAAATAATACTTTGCACATAATATTTTAACACAAAATTATATTATTCCAACAGTTAATCAAATAATCACTTCATATGCTTCAAATTTCCTATTGACATAGGAAAGTCCTAAAAAGCCACTGATCCTAGAACCACTCCTGGGCAAAAAATCGTTTAGTTTGGTACTTACAGTCACATTTCATCCCTTGGTGTATGAGTCCATATAGAAGAGATCCACAGTGATCACAAAATGTAGGACTGCCATAGGTGTGGATCTTAAATTTGTGCTTGCTCCTAGGGTCCTACAAAAAGTAAGTAAATAAATAAATACATTCAAAAGAAAGAGAGAAAAAATGAGTCAGGAGTCTGAGAACACTCAACAGGAGTCACAAACACTACTAAACATTCTCTATCCCTCTTTCGCATAAATGGACATTGGTAGCACTTTATTTTACAGTCCTGTTCCTCATGTACACTATGAACTTATAAAAGTAATTACAATTTATAGGTAATAACCCTGAACCTACCCCTAAACCTAAACCTAACCCATGTAGTTACCATATATTACAAGAACTTTCTTAGGTAGGTACACTGTACTGTAAGTACACTGTAAGTACATGTAAGTACACATACTGTAAAATAAAGTGCAACCAGAACATTTTTAAAGGATACATAAGATTTCAAAATTCAGAATACAATGAATCAGAATGCTATAGATTCTATGGAGATAAACTTCATTCCATGTGACGCAATAGGAGTTGTGAAGTCATACTCTGACACTGGCCTCTATAATTGTGTGAACTGAACCCTGTCTACACCATACACAAGCAAAGTGGTGTATCAAAAGCAAACATACTTGCAGGGCCACCAACAGTAACCAGTTAAACTTTTCTATTTTTAACATACTGCACAGCTTCCGACAACAAGACAAAGGATTTGGAACATTTGCTGGAAGGTTGGAATGAGACTTGGTGACAGTGTTGAACAGCCGTTGCAGATGTGCATCACATCTACGAATCTAGTAGTCTGAGTGTTAAAACACCAGTAGAACTGAATTCTACTATTCAGTGGAGACAATTTTTTGGAGACAAAAACAAGACATTTCCCCTGAAATAGGCTCATATGTTTCTATTTAATTATAAACTCAAGAAAAAACATTAGTCAAGCCAGACATCATCTGTAGTTATGTAATTAAAAACAAACACTGACATCCTGAAGGAAAACATGGAGGCTGCCTTTAACAGACAAATACTGTATTAACTGATATTATCAACAGCTATTTTTATGATGCTTTTAGTTATTTTCATGGAGTTTAGCATTCTGCTACACTTAAATGAAAATCATACAGGTTGAGAAAGTGATGAGGGTGAATTGTTTTTGTTTTTTTGTTTTTTACTATAAAAATTAGACTCTGCATATGTTCTATTGACTGAGGATTACATTCTTTTTTTGTACTTTTGACACACAGTATAATAAATAAAGTAATTAAAATGAGACTAAAAACGACAACAAAATCAGCTTGAAATTCTTGTCTAATCAGCCTATACACGTGTCACGAACATTTATAATATGGATATTAGTGACTAAACAAAGCTGAGAATCAGGACAAAATAATGATTCCTATGGAATATTATATAACGGCACATAAAATATGATACTTTTATGTCATATTCTTCACCTTTGTAAAATGTCTAGAAGAAAGATTTTTTGTCTTCCTTAAAAACAAAGACATTCTGCTTTAATATGCAATTTTTTCCCCAGATAATTCACAAAGGTAGAGAATTCATCCTACAGAGGATAAATAAGCGAGTGTTTTGTCCTCAGCATTGATCAGTTTTAATATCGTTGCTTACACTGTTCTCAATACACTATGAAGATACAAGTAGAATCCAAGGTCTAATCTAACAGGGCATCAGACATAATGTAAGATGAGTTTTATTTCAGAGGCCTGACCATAGCCAAACATTAAAGACACTCCCTCACTTCAGAAAAGCATCCATTATTAAAAATGCATGAATATTTAATGGATGGTTAAATATAATTAGCTATAATGGCTTATTACAACATTTAACACTTGCATCTATGTTGCTCCGGAAATCATAATAATGACCCAATAAGGCCATTAAAATCCCACTAAAATAGCCATTAAAATCTAATATTATGAAAGCTTCATGCCTTCTGAAATTATTGTGCTTTCTCCACATCATCAAAAGTTGCAGACAGGACAAACTACAAAGTTCAAGTCCTGTCATTAGTAATGGCCTAGGTCCAGGTTCTCAAACAGTTGATAAGTTGATGTAAAGCTAACAATTAACTATACTGAATGCAAAATAAATAAATTACAGGGCTATACAGGGCTACACGATAATCACGATATAGTTTAGTATCAAATCAAAGGCTGTCTCACACTGCTGTGAATTAAACAAGCATTTGCTATGCCATGTGCACTAGGTTTACTTTATTTACACACACAAAAAAAATTGGGGAACTCCTGGCCTACATGACCTGTCACATGCACCATGAGTGCTTAGTGTCCAAGAAGTGGCCACGGATTATTTTAAAATTTAGCGCTCATAGTCCTGTCACCAGTACATTCACATCACTGTGTTTTAGGGTGTATAGTTGTAAGACCTGACAACTGAACCCATTTTTAACTCCATTTTCTGGCAGATAGTGCCATTGTCACATATGAAGACGGTGGTGTAAAACATGACATACTGATGACTCTTTAATGTGTATGAAGCATGCTGTCATGATGGAGACCTGAGGGGTAACACGCACACACACACACACACACACACACACACAGAGAAGACTAACATCAACTATGGTTTTATTGTACAAATAGCTTAAATACTGTTGTTTTTTTACTAAAACTGATCGAAGCAAAAGACTTTTATATAATGGCTATAATGGAAAAAGTTTTTTTTGCTTACATTCTTGGTGCTTTACTAAGCCTTAAAGTGAGTCACAAAGTACTGTCATTGTACTCCATTAACCCAACTGGTTTGGATAAATCAAAAAATGACAAGAGCATGCATAGCATCAAAATCTAATCCACCATAAACTGGGCATTACAGGACATGAAGCTAAAGAAGATTATTTTTTTTTCAGTATTTACATCAGTTGATACATAATCACCTGAAAACACTGCACAAACCAATTGACTGGCAAGAACAGGAGTGGAACATGAGTGGATGAAGGCCAAAGTCGAAATCTGGATTTTGATTTCGGTTAATCAGTTTTAGCTGTGAGATAATGAGTCCTAACTAACTACCTAACTAACTGAAGTTGCCAGACACCCATTTAAAGCCTTCCTGACAGACATAGAAGAGTTGCGTGTTTAAAAAAGTTTGCAAACAGTAGGTACCCACCCAGCATAACACTTACCACCAGGTAATAAGTCTTTTGTGAGACTTGCTCACAAAATATCCGCCAGGTGGCGCAAAGGGACACCTTTTGTGTACCTCTTAGGTGTGCTCACAGTTGTGAGGTACAGTAGGTTAAAATAGTTACATTATAACTTATAAAAATATACAGAGATGAAACATGAAAAATGCAGTTAACAGTAGCATTACATTTATTGCCTTTAATTCATCTTCGACAGCAGAAGTTGAATACGCTTCTTTTATGATTAGCATCTTTTTATGCTTGAATTACAATGTATTCTACACTTTAGAATGAGGACTAGGAACTATTCACTGGGGGAAAGGCAATGGAAACATTACTGAAGTGCCAATGCAAATATTTTGTAAAGTTTTAATCCACAGACACCTGTTGTCCCAGAAGAGATGAGAGCGAGCGACTGTCGAACTGAGAAAAGACTAGTTACCTAACCTAACACAATATTATTTAGCGCATTAAATTACTTTATTATTGCTACTATTAGCATCAGTGTTGAGATCTGAATAATGACCAACTTTCATCCCTGTACATCTTTGATTAAAGAGTACATAAAAATTCTTTTCCTGGGTCAGCAGAAGCACGAGCACGAATTCAGATTTGAATTTTCAAATCACCCTGATGTGATCACAGGCTGCACACTGTTGTGAACACTCGTCATTTAATGATTTTCCAACAAACCTAATCTGACTTCATCACAAACTATTGTCATGATGACCAAATTATCAGCCCTGCCAAATCCATTGAACGCAATAAGACAATGAGTTCCTTTTTAACAATTAATATGTTGGAATTATATATTATAATTCTATATTTCCCTACTCTGCAAATGTTTGTAAAAGTGGCATGTGATTTCCAAGGGGGGCTCGAAGCAATGACCTGCAATGAACAATAAGAATCTCTAGAGATGCCTGCCAGCCAATATTAAAATGCTCTATTAGGAAAAGATAGTAGAGTTGCTACCCTAACTGAGATTTGATGATAGCACGGAGTATAATGTGACAGTGGAATATAATTTAGATCAAAGCGGTCAGGGGAGGGGAGTGGGTGGGATGTCTTTCTTTTGAGGCTTGTGTTAATTAGCCCATTCCCTCCATCCTCTGTAGTTTATTATTAATGTATCACTTAAGGTGTGGCAGCTATAAGCATGACTTCAGTTCCTATACCGCAGTGGATAAACTGGATTTCTTACCCTATAACCGGTCCCAGATTGCATGTGTGTAATTATGTATGTTTGGGCGTGTTTGTGCGTGGCAGTTAAAATGCTTACAATATCTCTGTGAACTAAAACATTTAAAGAGTTTGGGAGGCGCTCCACACAATTAGGAGGAACACAAAGTGCAGCAATATGGCTTCATTTTGCAATCACATGACAAAAACAATAATCTTCAAAACAATTAATCAAAAATTCTGACAGTAAATAGTTAGAAGATTGGTTTTTACTTATAAATATTAGAACACAAAGACACATACAGAGTTCTGGCATGAAACTCCAGATGGCGCAATCCCAATATGTCTAACTCAGTCGGACCTAATGACATCATTATCACTTGGCACAGCTGACTGGTTCTCTCCTATATCAGTAGCCAATGAGCTCACTGCTCAACATTCAAATATATAAGCAGTTTTGCAGCATGCTTCAGAAACACTCCACCTTCCCCAGCTCCACCTGTATAGATCTACTACGAGGTGATTCATGTATGCTCTGGGGGTTATTCATATGTGCAGCAGCAATATTTCTTACATGCTCACAGCAGCATGTTGTGGATGTATTGGCAGTGGGAAGTCTCAGTACTTGTTCTGCCACAGCAGCAGCAGCATCGTAGCAGATCTATTCTGCCAAGACCAAATGCATTTACATTGTCATATACATTACCATGCCAATCCCTCCGAGAGTGGTCATGACAGAAATACAATAAACAAGAAGATGATGTAATCCTTTGGTGGAGTAAAATAATTTGTGCTCTTCTTCTTGAGAACAAAATTTAAACTAAATAGAGCTGGAAAATGACATCAATTTATTAACCTGGTTATTGAACTGAACTGAATCAACACTAAACATTCTACCATCTTTAGAGCTGCTTATAGCTGTATTTCATAATTTATTAACTTTGCAACACAGGTACTAAACTTAGTTTGAGCTGAACAATGACACTATTATCCTCTATAGAGCTGCTTTACACTTTAAATTTAATTTGTTTCATAATCTTCCAACATTAACATTGTTTTAACTGTTTTATTAATGTAAAGCTGCTGCATTGTATAAAGCACTGTATAAATAAATGCAACTTGACTTGACTTGACTGACAGTGTGTTTGATACCTTAGTCATTCATTTCAACCATTCACTACCATGTGTGCGCACACAAACACACGCATATACATTAGCAACAGACAGGGGGTGTGGGTGACAGACTGGTTGATGCACTGTAGGTGGTACAGGCAGAGACGGAGCAAGCCAAGGAAGAATATGTATATGTGTGTGTGTGAGTGTGGAAAAGGCATCTAAATATAGTCTTTGCTGCAGCTGTAGCCTGTGATATAAGGGGGAACGTTCTCTGGGTTCAGTCAAGCAGTGACACTGGGCCACGCTTTAGACTGCTGCCACTTCCACACAGACTAGCCTTTACATCTTACAGTGACTATTCCATTATTCTGAGCCCCAAAGTGTGTAAGAGAATAAAGATCCCATGTCATGTGTCACAATAGAATGTAGAGTGCATTCTAAAGCTAATTAGACTTTACTATGCCACATCCTTATGTTCAGGACTGTCATTAAATGGAAAAAGGTGGGAATGATTTCCGAGATCCACAGCCATGGAGGGTTGCAGAAATTTTAGCCTGAAGGGATAGGGACTGATGTTGTCACAGTACCAACATTTCAGTAGTCAGTAAATATCAGTAAAAATTTCATGGTACCAATTTAGGTACCATAGCAAAATCTACTGTAACAGTTTATTTTAACTATTGGAAAATAAAAATATTAAATAATGAAATTAGTTAATTAACGCGATTAATAGTTATAAGTAAATAATACAGTAGAACATTATCATGTAACCTTCAAATACTGTTCAGTTAAGTAAATACTGCAGTTAAAAGATAAAATGAAAAAAATAGCAATAAAATTCAAAACAAGGAAACACATATTACAGGTAACAGAACAAAGGCAGGTCTATTGCACTTACACTGCAAGACTTACGGAAAGATTTTTTTCTAACAATTTAGTTTTTTTTTGTTGTCTCATCCGTTGCTGTGGTTAACACTATGTCAAAAACTGCACTTTCAGATTCAGTCCCACATTTTAAAGTGCCCCTGTTATGGAGTTTTGAAAATTACCTTTCATGCAGTGTGTAAATCAGCTCTAAGTGAATAAAAACATCCTGCAAAGTTGTAAATCTGAAAGTGCTCTGTGTATAAAGTTATTATCTTTCAAAAAAAAAAGAGTTGATTTCGAGTCATGAAAACGAGTTGTTTTAAAACAAATCTTTAGTTGTTTGAAGTTGACGTCAACTTGAAACATTAGCACATTGCCTGCCCACTTGTTGCGCACACAGACCCGGGAAAACTTGAACCCACCCCCTCCCTTAAACACTGTAGCGGATTCCTACAGAGAAGACGCTGTGCTCTGCATTGTGAGGGTAAATCTGTTAGTGTACAGCTAGGGTATGTCAAAAAACTCCCAACTCATTGTCTCCTCCAACTTCAAAATTGTTCTACATCGCTGCAGAAGTACAGACTCAGTGTTTACAAAGTGAACGTGCAAAGAGGGTCAAAGCCCTTTACAGAAAAAAAAAGGTACAACAGCGATGTAGGACGATTTTGAAGTTGGAGGACAAAATGAGATGGGAGTTCCTGTCTTGAACGGAAGTGCACAAAGTACATATGTGCTCCGCAGAGAATAGACAAGCATTTGTGGTTAAAAAGAGTATAAATATTATGTTTCGCTAGATAAGACCCTTATTTGTCGGCTGGGATCGTGATGAAGCTGCACTGAAACTGCATTTTTAACCTTCAATCTGTTGAGCACCACTTAAGTCCACTATGTGGGAAAAAAATCCTGGAATCTTTAAAATATTTGCGACTGAAGAAAGAGAGACATGAACATCCTGAATGACATGGGGGTGAGTAAATTATCAGGAAATTTTTATTCTAAAAGTAAAGTAATCCTTCAAAAATTGTTGCTCTCATGTACTCTACCATGCAAAATCCGTATATAGTTGTGTTCGCTCTGCGCAGCCTGTAGGTCCCTGGCTAACTGGCTAATAGCAATATCTGTTCGCTCACAAATTGTCTAGAAATGTGTTGATGAATAGTAAATGTTTGCTGTTGTTATTGCTTGGAGTTCCAATAAAGATTAGAGCAATACGTTTGTGTACAAACTGCAGTGCTTTATCAGTACGTTTTTGTGTTGGGTTGATGCATATACCATGGCTGTTTGGGTTTTTACCACGGAGCTGTGGGCTAGAGTAATGGTGATGGGCGTTGCGTTTCTGAAATGCGCTACATGCAGTAGACTAATCAAAACGGAGTGCGTCATCAGACCCACAGATTATAAAATAAATATTATATTTAAATTATTAACGGGTTATGTACAAGTAGGGCTGGGCGATAAAACGCTACCGATAATTATCAATATGTAATATTCCCCGATAAACAATACTATGTTCAATAAATGTTTAATAACGTGTATGCGCCAAATGCGGAATGAAACAGTGCTCATTTGAACTACGCCACACGGACCATTTTATCCGCTCAACTCAAAGTTAAAATGGCAGCAAGTTTACTAGAGCAGATGTGTTTACTTGCTGAAAAGTCTTGTTCACGGGACCACTACACAGCGCTAACAGTAATTTAAACTAAAGTAGAGGTCACACTGCACTTTTCGTTCCACTGACTTCCATTCATATGCATGAGAATGCATCAGACCGGAAACACTGCGTTCCAAAGTTCAAGCTTTTCACACTTGAAATTGTTAACCCTGGGTCATTCTAAACCCCGGATAAACGGAATCCTGGGTTATCTGTAATCACGTTTCACACTGCTCATACTTTACCTGGGGTTAGCTGTTAATCCTGGGTATTAATCAACAGACGTTTCACACTGTACATTCCTCAACCCTTTGTTAATGTTCTTATTTGCATATTTGCAGTGTCACTGTCACTGATTGGATGAACAGCAGACAACCTGTTTACACAGCTTTTTCTGCACCTTGCCAGTTATTAAAAAAAGTCAAATGATACCCAGCCTCAGCTAATTTGTCAGTCAGTTCCTTAAATACTCTGTTATTTCTGACCGTGCCATCCAATTTGTCTTGAACAGACTTTTCTGACCATAACTGTAAGAATAACAATGTTTCCTTATCACTTAATTTTCACACACTTTTCCGTCTTTTGACATTTCTTACTTTTTTCTCACCGGCTACTGTTTACACAACGCAGCTGCTGTTTACATGAGCCTCGCTGCTCAATTTCTGATTGGCTGTCTGTTGCCAAGTGTCCAGCAGCAACAAGCAAACACCGCTCCGTTTCACACTAAACAAACTTAGCACTGCAATGCGGGGTTAACACATGCGGATTTCCTAACCCCGGGTAAAAGCAGTGCTAACACCGCTATCAATTACAGGTGTGCAATGTTTCTTTACCCGGGGTTAAAAGCTGTGGGTTAAAGGCAGTGGGAAAAGCCTATCTGACTGTTGAATTCACATTGTGTGAAACCGTGTGGCCAACAGCAAATCGATACGTCACACCGCATGACCTCATACCTAAATTAAAAAATAAACTTAAAACTGTAGCACTGCAAGAAAGTGAAGTAGATTTTATGTTTTTACATTTTAGATGTATTATTATTTGTTACTAGGGGTGTAATGGTTCTTGGTAAAAAATCTGACAATGCATCCGCAATATGGTTTGTTATAAATAACAACACGTAAAGCAAACAGGTTTTGGCTAACCCTTTGGTGAAAAGAAGTTTATTCAAGTGTGCTATTAGTATACTTCTTTTAAACTAAAAAATAGGAAAGTATACTTTAGTCTACATTTTATATACTTCTCAGAAATATACTAAAAATTACATTTTAAGTATATTAATTATGAATTTATTAAGCATATATTATGAATTTCCAAAACACAAGCGAAGAAGGAACCGAACCAACAGACTTGACATCAGTCATAAAACAGCATCAAAACTGTAACATTATGGAATAAAATGTGTACTTAAATGTATACTTTTATATACTGGAAAGTGGGCCAATTTACTCCCAAGGAGTACTGAAATAGTACACTTACAAGTATTCTGTCACAACATGTGAGATGAAAGGCGCAACATGAAGATGAAATGCAGTGAAAAGTCTTTAATAAAAGACACACGTAAATCCACACAGGTAAATCAACAAAAGGAAGGCAGGAAAACACATACTCATTGACAAGACAACTTATAAAGATTGGCTAATGATAGACAGACAGGAGCAGGTAATTAACTAATAATGACAATAACAAGGACAGGAACAGGAACACCATATATGGGCAAATGAGGTAAAAAACCAATACAAATAGTCCAGGGGTGTGACAGTTCTCCCCCTTCCCAGAAGGCGCGACCTCTCGCCGTAGAGAAAAACAAAAAAGGGACGGACAGAGGGGACTTAGGAGGTGGACAAAGGAGTGGACGTGGGATGGCAACAAGTAGTCAGTACAGGAGGAGGCTCTGGGGGAGGACAGACTCCTGGGAGGAGGACAACAAACAAAGTCCACGGTGGTGACGACAGAGGGAGGAGTCAAGGTGGAGACAGAAGGGTCCAGGGCGGATCAGAAGGAGGAAGGAGCCAGGATGGAGACAGAAGGGATGACGGTGGAGACGAGGAAGCCAGGAGCCGGGGCAGAGCCACTGAGTCAGAGTGCGGAGGTGGAGTTTAGGACTCGGAGGCTTGAGGCAGAGACGAGGGAACTGAGGGTGGGCTGAGGGTGAGCAGAGGGGTTGTCAGGAGACAGAGGTGGCGTGGCTGAGGCAGTGATGAGTGGATGAGGCAAGAGAGAGAGGGTGGGTGGGAAATCCAGGCAGGCAGACAGGTTAGGGTAGACAGAGGGTTCAGGGTAAACTGATAGTTCTGATGATGGTGGGATAAGAGGGGGCATATCTGCATATACATCTGTAGAAAAGTCAATCAGGTCCATTTGTACCAGTTCCAAACTTAGCTCATCCTCAGCAATGTTACGGTGGGCGGAGCTTCCCTCATCATTCTCTCCCATGGCGAGCTCTGTAGCCAGCTCACGTCTGACATCAAGGGCTCGAGCTCCGTGGCGATCCTCAGCTCTGTCGCATCCTTCTGCGATGGCTCATTAGTCGCACTTGGCTCTAGCTCTCCATCAGAGGTGGGCTCTAGCTGCTGCTCCATGCTGCGGGGTGATGGTTGACTGGGTACTGGGTCATGAGTGGGGCTGGTGTCCACGGTCACCGAAGATTTGCAGGACACCAGCACCCACTCGACAACGAGGCTCTCTCGACAACCTTCCCCGGACAGCTGCGCTCGTGTGGCGGTGTTCAGTCCAGCTTGGTAAAACGAGCAGAGTCAGCTGTCCGGGTAGTGTGTCAAGTTCGCGAGAAACACAAAGTCCATGGTGTGGTCCTCGAGAGAGCGTTCCCCCTGCTCCAACAGGAGGATGGCAGGGTCATTCATGACTGAAAATAAAAACGAAAAAACACAAAAAAACACAACGCAGGGTAGCACGCCGCTTACTTTTTTAAAAGTCTTCTTTCACAACACGTGAGATGAAAGGCGCAACATGAAGATGAAATGCAATGAAAAGCATTTAATATAAGACACATGTAAATCCACAAAAGGAAGGCAGGAACACACATACTCATTGACGAGACAGGACGACAAACACTGAACTGAAAGCAACTTATAAAAATTTGCTAATGATAGACATACAGGTGCAGATGATTAACTAATAATGACAATAACAAGAACAGGAACAGGAACACCGTATATGGGCACATGAGGGAAAAACCAATACAAATAGTCCAGGGGTGTGACTTATACTACTAGTACACTGACATTCGTTTACTTACTACATGAAGTATACTTAATAATATACTTGAACTTTACTCAAGTATACTTAATTAAATAAACCTGAAGTATATTTCTTTTTGGTAATTATGTTTTTGTTGATCAATGGGCATTCTGGCTTTTCCAATACATTACAATAACAGCAATGAAAACGTGAGCAGTCATTAATTCCGTCATCTCCCGGGTGCTGATAGCGCATGTGTGCAAATGAGACCTGAACAGCACACATTGCTATCTGTGTTTAAGATACAAACTCATTTAAGCTTTGCCAGTTTAAACATTTAAGAGCCAGAAGACGCGAGCTTGCAAACCCACGCTTCAGAACGCATGCAAACTGAACGTACAGTATCAGAGCACTGGATCTGTGCATTCTCTTAAAGTGACAGCACTTTCTATTAATCAATCATTTAATATTAATCAAACAGCAACAACAAGGAAATCACTCGCTGCTCTTAATTATTGAATAGCTTTTGTGACTTTAATAAATACTAATCTTTAATTTATACTGTAAAGTATGCAATGCTATTTTACATTTGATTACTTTATTCAATTTCTGTACCTAGAAACTTTTGTTAGACCTAAAAAACTTGAAAATCACTGTTTATTTTTCTTCCAGCGTCATTTCTTGACTCATCATTCCCCGGCTTATTACGAGTCTGAAAGCGTGCGAGCGCCACTGACGTGCCCAAACACTTCGAATTTGACTGCACAGCGAATGACATCACGTGGGGAGCTCACTAGCAAAATAGCTAAAAAAGCAAAAGCAAAAAAGTTTGTATTTAAATTCAAAAAGCAAACACACTAAACAATTTTTTAATGTTTTAAAAAAAGCACCTCAGATGTGTATAACTTCTAAATTGTGCTAAGGCATATTTAAGGTAGCAATACAATACATAGGCTAATATCATATTTATTAATATTAATAATATGACAGTGTCTTAGTATTTATATATATTGGTTAAATGGGAGGGGGAAATCCAGCCCATACCCAGCTAGGAAAAAAGTCTAAAAGCACTGATGTTCATTTACTGAAGTGGTAATCAGGAACTGTGAATAAATTACTGGAAAAAAAAAAATCTGCAAAATAATAATAATAATAATAATAATAATAATAATAATAATAATAATAATAATAATAATAATAATATCAGGTATAATAACATTCTAAATAAACAAAAAAGAGATTACCTTAGATAAAGTTTAATTAATATGTACGTACAGTACTGGTCTAAAGTTTGGAAAGTTTTTAATGTTTTTAAAAGAAGCCCCTTATGTAATATTGTAATATTGAAACAGAAAAGTAAAAAAAAAAAAAAGTACAAAAGTATCAATACTTTTATTCATAAGGATGTGTTAAATTGATGCTGAAAATTCAGCTATGACTCACAGAAAGATATGGAAAAAAATAGAAAACTATTATTTAAAACATTTTTTTTTTACAAACTTTTTAAGTTTCACAATATTATAATGCTTCTGTATTTCTGATCAAATAAATACATACTTGATCATAAGTGACTTCTTTCAAAAAAATTAAAAATAGTAATGTGTCCGTTACTATATAAGTAAAAAACAAATTTTAAAATGAAGTAAAAAGGTTAGGAATCATATTTGTTTCAAGTGCTTTTTATTGGGGGTGGGGGGCCTCCAACATGAATTTTGCCTGTAGGGCCGCCAAAGAACTGGCTCTGCCACGGCTTAAATCTTAACAGCGCTGACAAACAAGAGAAACACTGTGGCAACAATACAGTAAGAATTCTTTTCAATCTACAAATCGCTATTATTTACCATAAATTTACTGTAGTAATACTAACTGCAAAATGGTATTGTGGCAGAAATGTGGGCTATTCGTATCGAATTTTAAATATTAATTATTAATGTAGACATGTTTTAAATGTATTAAAGGAGTAATGGAATATAAATAGAGTATTTTTGTGATTAAGCTATAGTGTTTGTGCATTTATCATGATAAATGCACAAGCACTATAGCTTAATCACAAAAATACTCTACATTGTACTAAATGTAATACTGTACATTGTACTAAATGTATTACAACTACTGTTTTTCATACAAATACATAGGAACCATAATTATATTCATCTGTGTACAAGGAAAGTTATATACAGAAATCAAGCAAAGAGTGCTCCCTTAATAATTGACTGATATCACTTCAGTTCACCCACAGTGTAAGCTGACTGAGTGAAAAAACTGTCTATGCTGTACAATGAATCTCTTATTTATATTTTGTTAAACAAAATGATTCGTGAGCAAGCAGAGCTCTCACAAAACAATACTGAGCAGATTCTGACTAACTTAAATGCCTCCTATTGGCCACTGCATTCATTCGCTCAACAAACATGTCTGTGATTGGCTACAGATCTCAACACTGCATAAACAGGAGCGTTTTAAAGCACTGAACTGATCTGATACTCTGTACTGGTAGAAAAGCTGGTATTGTTACCCGCAGTTGAATCATCCATCCATTCATTTTACAACGCGCTCATTCACGGCTAAATACAGCGTAATACAACACAGGTACAAATTCATTGTAAATTGATTATTATATTGTTTAACTAGGGTCTACATAATTTCCGTGACAGTTCATATATGCTTTAATCATACCACTGGAACTGCCCGTTTCAAATGATTATTAAACAGCAAGCAAACTATGCAAAAGCGGCAGTCCCTCCGGTGCACTCGGTGTCCAAATTCACTCACTTGTTTTCATTCACTCCTTCAAGTGAACTGTATAAGTGGACTAATGTAGGGAATAGTGAATGAGGCTATAGGGGGAAATTTTGGATACAGCCAGGAAGTATATATAGAGAACTAATGAGTAAATGAACAGCAGGCGAACAGCATGATTAACTAATAGGTAACTATAGAAAGTAATAAGAACAACAGAAACTAGAAAAAACAGAACTAAACTGAAGATAACAGTGACACTGCCCCTAGCCAGGGGATATTAGGGAGGGAAATTAACACTAACTAGGCCTTGAAAACCCTTGTTTATGTTAAAATGCTTAACATTATTATTTTATATGTTCACCAGTGGTCCCAGTTCAACCTGACAGACCTTAGGAGGATCTGCAGAAAATAGTGGCACAAAATCCCAAGAACCTGGTCTGCAGGACATACCGAAGAATCATAATATATACAGTACTTGATAAATGCAAAATGACACCAGACATTTTCACTTAAATAGATAGTTAAAACAAAAACAAAAATTTTGTCATCAGTTAATCACTCTTGTCTCATGTCATTCCAAACCCTTAAGTTCACCTTAAATATTAAATTTAGCCTTTTATTCACATATACATATCTATAAATGCAAATACATAAAATATGGCACACAGAAGTGCAACTGTACCAGCTTGACGCACAAGAACAAACACAATGTAATGTACACAGAGGATATCATAATAACAGAATGCCACAGTCAGTGTCTGCCTGTTTGTGAAAAAGAAAATGAGAGAGCACAATAAGAGGGCAGAGATGCAGTAATACCAGTTTTGGAAAACTACTCCTTGTATTTAATTTTACAACATCTTAGTGAATTAAGTAATTACTGAGAATCCCAGATTGGTAATGGATGCATGATGTCAGGTATCAGTGCTAGATCACTCTGGGGTTATAAAGTGCGCAAAAGAGACTCCCAGCTGCCACCACTCAGCCTCCTCTTCTAAATCCTGACATTTGGTAGATGGAAATCATTCACCTCTTACAACCGCACCTACCAACCAATCACTTCCTGCTGGTAGTAACCCACCGCGATGAGTCTCCCAGCTCCCACGGCAACAGCCAATCAACTCTCACTCCAATAAGGCCACATCCTGAAGGGAGTGATTATACCTTGAAGAGCTGCTGGTCTCAAAAAGCCTTGTTCAGGATCCCAGACATTACAGAAAAATAGAACTTCAGATAGAAAAAATCTAAATGACCAAATGCAGATGGTTTTACAGAAAAGCAAACAGATGCAATGACAGACAAATTCCAAAATGTAAATACCTTACCACAAACATTTAAATCGATTTAAGGAAGTCAAATAACGTGCAAGAATAGAATGTAATCAAAAGCTTTCATGACAAATTCTTCTGTCTCAGACAAGTGGAGGACAAAGTACACAAATTAGGTACTTGAGTTAAAGTATCGATACCCTAATGAAATATTACTCCAGTAAAAATACTCCTAATATCTATCTATCTATAGTGTTGGAGATATACAACTGTTGCCATACTCAACCATTTATAATGAGTTCAAACCAATGTTTTTTTAATCTTTTTGAGTCCACTATACATAGTATATTATTATTACCACATCTTTTGAGAGTTGTATAGTTTAATTAACCACAATTCATTTTGTGATTCCATAAGTTTCGAGAACTTTATGTTTTTCAATAAATCAATAGTTATTCAGGGAAAAATTACTGCATGTCTCTTTAGCATTTTCATAAATGTTTTAATTAATATATGATTAATAATAGGGGTGGAGGGTCAATTCACATATTAACCACTAATCTAATGATGAATTAAAAAAAAAAAAACATTTTAGAAAAATCAACATCAATTTATGAAGTCAGCTTTTGTGATGTTCTCTCAAATATTTCAGTTGTATTGAAAATTCAATATTCAAGATGAGTTTGGGAAACGAGTGAATGAAAGATAACTGCACACATGGAGGAAATGAGTGAAAAGTCTATTAAGAATTACCCCACCTCAAATACTTTTCTTCTTCTGTTGCTACCTCTCATTGGTTTATTATTGTCATTGGTTCCTTTGAGGCTACTTGAATATTTTAAGTAAGCGTCATTTAAAGCAGTAAGTACATAGTTTTATTTGCCTTGAAATTAGCTGTAACTTGATAAACTTGATAAGTGTAACAATTAAGTAAAGATAACTAATTATATCTAAGGAAGGTCAACTACTGGATTTTACAGTGTAGTCGGGGTGGGGAAAAAAAAACGATTTACATCTATCGATTTGTATCGAGCCTGTTACATTAGAGTACACAATATATTTCACTTTCCACATAAACAGAGCAAGTAGAGATGACTGATAGGACAATGGCGAATGATTTGCAGATCCTGAGCACCACTGACAAACATCTAACCTTGTAAAATATGTAGTAAGTAGGCCTGCTGCATTTCTGTGTGAGTGAAAATAAAATGCAAGCGTGCATTCAAAATTGGTTTCACTACCCCGCATATTAATAACGGCTCCCTGATGCCTGCAATTTATATACAGTATAATTATACAATACAATTATGAGATTAAGCATATTCCCATCTCGTATTTAGGGGTTTTGAAGTACATCAATTCCTTTCTGATTATCGGATTATCGGTATTCCCTAATGGAAAGTGTAAAATATTTTGGATTTATTAGGAAGTTAATAGTAAACACTAATTTCTTGAGTCAGGACTACCCATATTTTAGACTCGTTTTTGGTTTAACTGGTGCTTTTGATGTCCAGTGTGCACAAAAAATGTGATGAAAAATTGGGAATTCTGATTAAAAATCGTGAATCGATTTTTAATCGAATCGTGACCCCAAGAATCGATTTGAATCAAATCATGAGGTATCGAAAGATTCTCACCCCTAATTAATAATATTCATAACAATAATTTTGTGCCCCCCTTGAATTTTAAGACCACCTGGTTGAGAACCACTGATGTAAACAGGATGCCCTATTACAGCAGATTTAGAATCATTCAGTGCAATAGGTGTAAATGAAAAGAATTGCCTCATTCACATAAAAGACTTCACTATTAGGTGTTCATTTCTTCAGTAGAGTAAAAGTATGATATGATACATACTGACGTTTCCCAAAATAGGAATACTCTGATGAAGTAGAGAAAAATATGTTTACAGTAAGTAGAGTAACGAAGTAAAAATGTATTTTTATTGTCCAGCGCTACTTAAGACTCATTGTCATAAGCTTGTCATCAGGTGAGCAGATGTAAATGTGAGTTTGGAATTTGGCTTGGCTCAGCCTGACCTTTTAAAAGTCAACTCATCGCAGGTGGTATCAACTTACTCTAGCTATGTTTATTCATACTGCATTCATAACTCAAGCTTTACTCTCCTTCTCATTGCTTCATCATTCCCTCCTCTTCTCACATCATTTTTCTGTGTCTTTGGCTTCTTCCAACATTATTCCCTTCCTTTGTTTGACCAGGTGTTTCTGGTGCTCTTTTGAGCAGGTGGGTACCAGGCTTGTCATATCTGTTTTATTTATAGGCCCAATTAACATCTCTTTCCCATGGAGTGTCAAGCTAACTAGGGGGTGTCACCCAAACATGCTGTAATTGCCTGGCCCATTTCCAAAGCTCACATGCACAGCCACACCAAAACAAATCTACAGTGGACTTTGAACTACATTAAAGCTAAAGTTCCACATGATTTCAAAATCCTGTCAGAGTTGACCTGCATTTAAATGTGTTCAAGTAAACAAACAAACAAAAAAGGCATGTGATTTAGTAGGGAAATTAATGGCTTCACCACGAATTGGTAAGCAGATTTGTCAGGACAGCTCCTCTGGTCACTTCTGTGGTAATCGGAGCAGGGTGCCTGCTCAAAGGATGTGTTCTGGTTAACCACTTTCTCTCTCTACCTGGCAAGAGTTGAGAATATGCAAAGATTGCTAAGGTCTCATCAGCAACTTTGAACAATTCACTGCAGTGCAAAACACTGGGGCAAGATCTGACAGGATTCAACAAGATACCTATGACCAAATGATAACAAGGTACAACAGCAAATGACAAAGAAAAGACTCATGTTAGAGGAGGCTCGTTTTCTTGTGAATTAAAAAAAAATTAAAATACTGTGACACCATTGTTTCAAAGGTGTTGTATATTTAACTGCATTAGTCATCCAAAAACTGCTTTTGTTGCCCCAGGCATTTACTCTCACCTAGGAATTCAAAAATGCCTGTGAACAAAACTACCACATGTAGAACTACATCTATTCAAAATGATAAAAACTCTCTTTTTATAAAGACTGAGATGTGGTCTCAAATTTCAAGTACTGTAATTTGCATGCTAGCAGTCAGAAAGAGAAAGCCTGCTTTGGGTTGCTTGTATCTTACTTGACATTTTTTGCTTAAGTAAATGTCAAATAAAATAGCAAAGGATCAGGGCGAGGCCAGAAATGTGGTGGCAAAGTGTAGTAGCCATATGAAAACTGCATGTCAAATTGGCAACACAAAATGCAACACAGTACATAGGTTCAAAACCGCAAACAACAAAACAACCCATAAACAACT
>JAHKKF010513105.1:0-20792 GCA_019740295.1 Labeo calbasu
TAAAATAAAATAAAAAATAAAATAAAATAAAATAAAATAAAATAAAATAAAATAAAATAAAATAAAATAAAATAAAATAAAATAAAATAAAATAAAATTAGGCCCTTGCCTTGGAAACTAACTGTAGTTTCATTTTAAAGTACTGACTAAAACTAAAATATGACTTGTTCTTGTTAGATAAAACTAAAATGATTAAAATTGCTTTCATTAACTGAAATAAAGCTGCAACTAAATTTTAAGTTGAAACTAAAATGACTAAATATAAAATAAAATAAAATGTACAAAAATAATAAGAACACAAAAGCATATATAATTACTAAAATTAAAATGAAAGTCATAACTATAATAAAATCTAATTTAAAATATTAATCAATAAAATTGCATTTCATATTACAAAAAAAATTGACAATAAAATAAAAATATCATTAAAAAACCTTTGCAAATAACTAAAGTTTAAGCTGAAGTACTAAAATGATAGAAATTAAAACATTAATGTTGTTATTGTTAGCACAAACCATTTTCGTTAACGGAAATAAAGCTACAAATAGAACGTAATATAATATAAAGTATAATAAAATAAATAAAATAAAATATAAAGTAAAATAAAATAAAAAACAACTAAAATAAAATAAAATAAAATAAATACAATTAAAAAATAAAATAAAATAATTTAATTATAATTAATTTAAGTTAAAAACTTGCCTTGAAAACTAACTGTAGTTTAAGCTGAAGTCCTGACTAAAACTAAAAGATGACTTGTATTTGTTAGATAAAACTACAGTGATTAAAACTGCATTCATTAACTGAAATAAAGCTGCAACCAATTTTGCAGTTGAAGCTAAAATGACTAAACAAAAAAAAGCACAAAAATAATAAAACCTACAAAAGCACATAAAATTATATTAAAAAATTACAAAATAATAAAAGCTAATTTAAAATATTAACAAACACTATAAAAGTACATAAATATTATCAAAATAACACTGTATGAAGAGTTTGCATACAACAAACAAATATTAAAAATCAGTATAACTTATCTTTGCCCTAAGGTCTTGACTTTTCATAGAGTCATTCTGTCATATAAAACACATTGATATCAATCTTTCAATACCAGCATTATCTCACAAATGTATTTGTTTGTTGATTCTCATTTTAGTCTGTAATGCAACACACCAAATCTGTGTGCGGTTAATAATACCTTGTTCAGTTTCTCCTGCATGTACAGTACATGTATATTTGTATATCCTGTCCTGTAAGTGGACTCAGCACATTACTCAGTATATGTGCTCTTTAAATAGGGCGGTGTGTGTCAACAGTATAAGGAAGAGTATTTTTAGTGCTTCACTCACAGAAAGCGTCTCCTCTGGGGTTCAACTCCTCACCCTCCAGCTGGTTTCCCGTGTCGTCCTCCTCTTCCTCCTCTTCTTCCTCTTCTTCATCATAAAACTTCTCCTCCCCTGGAAACACAGGTGTCTTCTCTGGAGGGCCTACGTAGACCTCACCGTCGTAGTCGAAGGGTTGCAGGTGGTGTCGTGGAGATTCGGTCACAGCAGGCTCGGGGATGGTGTTGTCAAACTTGCCGCCCAAAATACGAGTTTTGGAGGGGAAATCAGGAATAGCTGCAGGATACAGACGATGCGATTAAATGCATGAGAAAACTGGAATGAAATCTTGCATACCGATGTCGAATGATGTTCCAAAGCCATTGAAAGTCAGAAATGCATATACAGTTGAAGTCAAAAGTTTGCAGAATGTGCAAAATGTTAATTATTTTACCAAAAATAAGAGGCATCATACAAAATGCATGTTAGTTTTTTATTCAGTACTGACCTGAAGAATATATTTCACATAAAAGACAAAAGAGAAAATAATAGTTAAATTATAAAAATGACCCTATTCAAAAGTTTACATACACTTGATTCTTAATACTGTCTTGTTCCTGAATGATCCACAGCTGTGTATTTTTTTTGTTTAGTGATGGTTGTTTGTCCCTTGTTTGTCTTGAACAGTTAAACTGTCTGCTGTTCTTTTGAAAAGTCCTTCAGGTTCCACAAATTCTTTGGTTTTTCAGCATTTCTGTGTATTTGAAACCTTTCCAACAATGGCTGTATGATTTTGAGATGCATCTTTTCACACTGAGGACAACTGAGGGACTCATATGCAACTATTACAGAAGGTTCAAACTCCCACTGATGCTCCAGAAGGGAAAACAAACATGCATTAAGAGCCGGGGGGTGAAAACTTTTGGAATTTGAAGATCAGGGTAAATGTAACATATTTTGTCTACTGGGACACATACAAGTATCTTCTGTAGATTCTGAAGGGCAGTACTAAATGAAAAAAAAAAATGATGTTTATGCAAAATAAGAAAAATGTACACATCTTCATTCTGTTCAAAAGTTTTCACCCCCCGGCTTTTCATGCATCATTTTTCCTTCTGGAGCATCAGAGAGTGTTTGAACCTTCTGTAATAGTTGCATATGAGTCTCTCAGTTGTCCATAGTGTGAAAAGATGGATCTCAAAATCATACAGTCATTGTTGGAAAGGGTTCAAATACACAAAAATGCTGGAAAACCAAAGCATTTGTTGGACCTGAAGGATTTTATTCTGAAGAACAGCAGACAGTTTAACTGTTCAGGACAAACAAGGGACTCATAAACAACTATCGCTAAACAAAAAACACAGCTGTGGATCATTCAAGTAACAACACAGTTTTAAGAATCAATTTAAAACTGTCATTTTTATAAATTGTTTTCTTTTGTGGACTATATGTAAATATCTTTTATGTGAAACATCTAATTCAGGTCATGCATTTTGTATGATCCCTCTTATTCTGGTCAAATAATTACATTTTGCAGATTCTGCAAGGTGTATGTAAAATTTTGACCTCAACTGTATGGAGTCTGTTCATTTGATTCATGCAATTGCTGCATTATTGCATTAATCATTTAATGTGCTTTATATATGCCATAAGTGCGTGTTTGGATATGCATGAGCATTTTCCATGCAAAGTGCATCTGCTGTGCATGAAGCCATTGGCAAAGGTCAATAATTTAGGTGCATGGTAAAACTTTACATTAAGGTTTCAACAAAATGAGTTAACATTAGTGCATTATATATTAACATTATATATATATATAAGCCCAAACCTATGTTAACAAATGGGACATTATTGTAAAGTGTTACCAGTTGCATTTGCAAAGCATTAAGTAGGTTGCAATAGCAGAAGTTTCCTCTGAATGCTGATGTCTGCATGTCGTTTGTACCAGAAAACAGTGTTTTCAGAAAACCTCACCGTTGAGAAACGGATGTGCATTTCCTTTCTCACTTTCCCAGGATCTGTGATAAAAAGGCTTGACTACAAAAACACAAAGGATTCGATTCACATGAGTTAAACTGTGTTGCTCAGAGGTCAAAGTTCAAGAGACTTATTGGGATCTCAGTTAAATTTAAAGGAATAGCTGACTCGAAAGTGAAAATTTGTTGAAAATATGCTCAGCCTTAGGTCATCCAAGATGTAGCTGAGTTTGTTTTTTTATCAGATTTGGAGAAATGTGTCATTCCATCACTTGCTCACCAATGGATGTGAATGGGTGCCGTCAGAATGAAAGTCCAAACAGCTGATCAATATGAGTTCACATATTTGTTTAGAGCTGTTTTGGACTGTTTTGGCTTGTAAACGGTCCTTGACCTGTGCAGATTTCTCTCCTGATTCAGACCAGAACACTTTTTCACCAGAGGAAGCGTCATTATGTATTATGGAGTCGTATTTTAGTTAAAAACATCTTATGATGGATTTATTTCATCTTTTGTCCTCTCAAGATGTTAACTGATGGACTGGAGTGGTGTGGATTACTTGTGGATTATTCTGATGTTTTTATCAGCTCTTTGGACTCTCATTCTGACGGCACCCATTCACATCCATTGGTGAGCAAGTGATGCAATGCTACATTTCTCCAAATCTGATGAAGAATCGGATGGCCGGAGGGTGAGTGCATTTTCAGAAAATTTTCATTTTTGGGTGAACTATTTCTTTTAAGTCCTTAGACGTTTCTGCTAAAGTTCCTCTACGTGTGGACCCTCATTCATTTTAAAGAAGTGCAGTTCTGGCGTCTAAGCAGATAAACAGCATGGAAGAATCGTTTCCTTTGGCCTTCACTTTAGTGTGTTCAGTACAAACGCAGATATTTACACAGGTGGAATTTCAATCGCAGATTTTCTCTGCCTGACACCTGTGAAATTCAGAAGGCTCTTAAAGGGAAACATTTTGGATCAGCAAATGTTTCTTACAGCATTTTCTTTCCTGTCATGTCACTGCTTTTTAGAGGCTAATTACAAACAGATATTGACACAAATGAGCTCAAAATGTAATTGCATATCCATATGCACAATATATACTAGAAGTCAAGGGACACAGCTACTCACTCCTAGGGCTATTTTGCACTTGTAAAATGATGAAATCTCTGAAATAATGATAAAATAATAAACTCAAATGAAAGCTCTCTTTTATAAACATACATAAATAATACAAATGCATGTAATTTCACAGATTCATTGCATTCATGGTTGATTTTGTCTCTCACCTGAACAATCAAATCCACTTCCACGGAAACCCTGCTTGCATTTACACTTATAGGATCCATGAGTGTTGATGCACTCGGCGTGATGACTGCACTTATGTGTGTTGGACACGCATTCATTTATATCTGAAAAATGACAGTTTCATTATTTTGCATGAAATAAAGCATGCATCATTCACAAATCATTCCTTCACATTTCCTGAGCATCTTTCTGATTCTTTATTAAACAGTTCTGAGCACGATAGAAGAATCACAATATGACATTTAATTTAAAGCAAAATGCATTTGATAGCTAGAAAAAGGTAATAAAAAAATAAACTTTAAATAAAATTTACAAAAAAATTATAAAGATTATTGCTTCTTAACTCACAGTTCTTCCGATTTCAAATTTATATCTCACAATTATGAGCTTATGGCTTGCAATTCTAACTTTTTTCTAAGAATTGTGAGAAAAAAAGTCGCCGTTATCTGTTTTTTTTTTTTTTATTTCATGGAAGAATTTGTGAAATTGTGAAGTAGAAAGTTACATTTTGATATAGAAATCATAAAATAGTGTTTTTTTATAAAACATATACTCCAATAAGCTTTGTTTCATTTACAACTTCAACTAATTATGACTGCTGCACTTTTAGTCAATAATAACAGCAGGTTACACTGGTTCTTACCAACACAGTCGTATTTTCCATTGACGTATTTGAGATCGTAACCCGTCTGACACTTGCAGTAGTAGCTTCCAAACGTGTTGGTGCACTGACGGTTAAAAGGACATTGGTTTTTCCCAGTTGCACATTCATCAATGTCTAAGGAAGAAAATGAGAGAAACAACAAGAGTTGATTAGGCATCTTGACTGTCAGCTTTCATTCATTCAAAGACCCACACCTTTGAATTTCAGTTAATTTCGATAATTTCTCACATGCTCTTGAAAAGTATTAAAAAGACGATACACAACACAAATAAATTCTAGCCAAATAAATATTTTAGAGCAAAGCAAAACTATAAAAAAACATATACTGGCTATATAAAATTTAATGATTTATCCATGAGATTTTATTAATTTTCATAAACTGTTATACAGTATAGTATTTTTTATATTATATATTTTGTGGAGTTGTTTTACAAATAACTAAACGTTTTTATTAATTAATTAAGATACATTCACTTGAGAAGCAAAATGACTTTTGACAAAATGACTCAGGTCAGAAAAATATATTTAATTGAAAGGGAAAAAATATAATATTTTACTAAACCAACCTGAGTTTTCTTTCTTTAATATTTTTTCTTGATTTAAGCAAAAAAACAAAAAAAAAAAATCAGAAAAATAAACCTAATTCAAAGAGAAAAATATTATTTTTTCTTGTTTTATGCATAAATTCACTTAATTTTGAAGACAAAAATGTGCCAATAAGGTGTGAAAATTAAACTTAATTCAACAGAAAACAAGATTATTTTTCTTGGTTTAAGCATAAATGTGTTTCATTTTAAAGAAACATATCTACTAACAGGGATAGAAAAATAAACTTAATTCAACTAAATTCAAAGGTTGTTTTAAGCATAAACACACTTAATTTTGATACATATTTTTGAAAACAAGACAATGTAAGTTTGTTCCTCAAATAAATGTATATTGAGTTAGCAATGCTTAGTTATTTGTACTGGAAAAACAAACAAACAAAAAAATTAAAATTACATTTTTAAATATTTTTTTGGTTTTCTTTGAACCCAAAAATAAACTTTTTATTTAAGCAATATTTAAATAATTTTTCCCCTATAGTTTTTAGGGTGAACACTGGACATGTTTTCATGAGATTTACCCATTCTGTCTCAGAGATCAGAGAAAAAAAGTGTATTTTTTCTCAGTATAATCAGATGTATAGGGTCACTTGGTATGATAATGAAAAACCCACAGAGCAAATCCAGACCCAAAACCTGACTTGCTAGTCGAGTCGCTCTATCACTCTCATCAATGAGAGCATTTACTATCTTTATTTGAAGAGTGTATGTCATTAAGCTGTTCTCACCCACACAAGTCTTTCCATCAGATCCCAGCTGCAGACCAGGAGACGGACAGAGACAGCGGACCTCACCCTGCACCTCCTCACAGCCGTACTGACAGTGAGCCAGAGTACATGTCCTCGAGTCTGCAGGACACAGTCAAACAAATCCACAGACTTTCACTTTAACACAAGACAAACTCAGATTTACAGGTTCACTGAATGAACCAATGTCAAAAAGTTGACATTTAGCCTACATAAAATATCACAAAGTCACCTTTTAGGCCATTTAGTACGTGCAAGTAACAGCAAAAATGTCTGCTAAACATGCTCAGTTTGATCACCCACAAACCATTGCACTTGAAAAATCTGTGTTTTTGTTTAAAAGATTTGTTTACTTCCAGAACAAAAATAATTACAGATAATGTACTCACCCCCTTGTCATCCAAGATGTTCATGTCTGTCTTTCTTTAGTCGTAAAGAAATTATGTTTTTCAGGATCTTTCTCCATGTCATGGACTTTGAACTTCCAAAATGCAGTTTAAATGCTTCAAAGGGCTCTAAACGATCCCAGCCGGGGAAGAAGGGTCTTATCTAGCAAAGCGATCTGTTATTTTCTAAGAAAAAAAAATTACAATTTATATACAACAATAAAAAAAAAAGTTGTTTCAACTTAAAAAACACCAAGTGTTCTTGCTGCCTTAAAATTTTAAGTTTAGTCAACATGAAATGTTAAGTTGTACTACATGAAAACGTTGATATTTGAGTTGAGTAAACTTAAAATTTTGAAGCAGCATGAAACTTATTTTTTTAGGTTGAGACAACTTTTTTTTTAGTTGTTGTTTTTGTTTACAGTGTACTTTTTTAACCTCAAACGCTCTTCTTGTCTGGCTCTGTGCAAACTGTTTTTTTTTCGATCGTGACAGTTAGGGTTTGTCTAAAAATTCCCGTCTCATTTTCTCCTCCAATTTCAAAATCGTCCTACATCAATGTTTTTACCTTTTTTTTTTTTGTAAAGGGTGTTTGATCTTATTTGCATGTTGACATTGTAAACTCCGGGTACTCCTGCAGCGATGTAGGATGATTTTGAAGTTGGAGGAGAAAATGAGATGGAAGTTTTTAGATGTACCCTAACTGTCATGACCCGAAAAAAACTGAGTTCACACCAGAGCTAGAGGAGACAAGTGTTTGAGGTCAAAAAGTACATACATTGTAATAAAAAAAAAACAAAATAACATATCGGTTCGCTAGATAAGACCCTTTTCCTCAGCTGGGTTCATTTAGAGTCCTTTGAAGCTGCATTTAAACTGCATTTTGGAAGTCCAAAATCACAGGCACCATAGAAGTCCACTATAAGAAGAGAAATTCTGAAATGTTTTCCTCAAAAAAAACAAAAAAAAAAACAATTTCTTTAAGACTGAAGAAAGAAAGGCATGAACATCTTGGATGACAAGGGGGTGAGTACATTATCTGTACATTTTTGTTCTGAACTAATCCTTTAAAGGTTGACTGAATGAACTAACATCAAAAATATGACATTGGCCTACATAAAATATCACAAAGTCAACTTTTAGGCCATTTAGTATGTGCAACTAAACAGCAAGAACGCACAAAGTCTAATCTGCTGAACATGCTCAGTTTGATTACCCATAAAACATTGCATTTGTATGAAATATCTGTGTTTTTGGTTAAAGCATGTTGACGTACAGTATTAGCACATGCAATTTGTCTATCTAATGTTTTTAAGTCACTGTTAGGGTGATTAATGTTCCCCTTGGTCATATTTCTTCAGTTTTATGGAATACATTTTTATATGCTTTCTGTTTTGGTGCCTAGAAATAATACAAGCTTTTCAACTTAAATTATTTAGTGGATTTACATCAGATTTACATCAACAATGCACAATTTGAATACTCATTCACCTTCAAAGTTATAGCTTATTGAATTTGGATCCAGAAGTATAAGAACTTACTCTATTATATCCATATTTAAATATATATAGAAACACACTCACTTGCACAGGAGCCATCTGGCATCAGCATGTATCCGTTTAAGCAGTAGCACATATAGCTACCAAAAGTGTTCATACAGCGATGTTCACAGGGCCGAGGCTTTAAACCACATTCATTCAGATCTGAACCCAGAGACAAAAAGAAACAGGCCAGTCAAAGGTTATGAACAAAGTATGGGAATCACTTTTTCTGACAATATGTCTATTTGTGTGTTTTCTATCAGCTTAAATAATTTTAATTAAATAAAATAAAATATAATAATAAAAATAATAAATAATAAAACATTTTAATAAACGTAGTTGAAGTAAAAAAAAAAAAAAAAACAGCTGAAACTAAATAAAAAATAAATTAACAAAAATTAAAAAATACAAATTGATAAAATAAAAATATAATATACATACATATATATAACAAAACCAAAATAAAAGCACAATGAAATTACAAAAAAAATAACAAAAATTTCAATTTTAAAAATAATCTCAAAATATTAACAAAAAACACTAAAATACCACTTTCACAAACCTTGACTACACGTCTTTCCGGTGTATCCGGGGAAGCACTTGCATTTGTTGGGGCCGACGCACTCGCCGTGTTTGCAGCCCAGGTCACACTGAGCTGGTAAAACATTCAACAGTAGAGATATATTAGTAAAGGAAACAGCGCAGGTCAAATCCGTTCACGAAACCACACGTCTGGAAACCAAAGCCAACTTCTGTTCTCCCAGATTTCCTCTCATAGTTCAGTGTGGTTTAAAAGCACCAAACCACAGAAAGAATGAACATATCATATGTTTGTGGATGGAATATTCACCCAGTGTTTCCATGTCTTGAATGACTAGCAAATTGCAGTATGGACACTTATATGATGATGTTTTAGTGCCATGTTTTAAAAAAAAAGATGAGAACACAGTCCTATATACAGAGATTTAAGTCATAATATTTTGAGATTAAAGTCAAAAGTCTCAAATATATTATGACTTTATTCTCATATTGCTACAACTTTATTTTCTAAACATTTAGACTTTATTCTCATAATCTTAGATTTTTTTTATTGGCAAAACACAACTTTGTTCTCAAATTTTATTCTCAAAATAATACAACTTAATTTTGTTTTATGTCTTTTGTTCTGGTAATTTTAACATTATCATCACAATATTATGACTTTATTCTTAAAATATTTACTGTATTTTCACTATTGTGATTTAATAATCGTATAAGACTTTATTCTCATATTGTTACAGCTTTATTCTAGTTATTTTTATTTTATTTTCAAAATATTACGACCTTAATTTTACAATGCAATGACTTTATTTTCACACTTTTGGCTTTATTCTAGTGTTGTCAAAAGATTAATTGCATCCAAAATAAAAGTTTTTGTTTACATAATATATGTGTGTGTGCTTTGTTTATTTATTATGTATATATAAATATACACATACAGTATATATACTGAAAATATTTGTATCTATTTACATGTATAAATGTATATTCATATAATATATTTTATATATAACAGCACATATCCTTAAATATAAACATGCATGTGTGTATATTTATATATACATAATAAATATACACAGCACACACACATACTATATTATGTAAATAAAAACTTTTATTTTTGATGTGATTAATCGGTTGACACCATTAACAACATAACAACATAATCTCAATGCTACGACTTTTTTGTAATTTGGCTTAATTCTCAAAATATTCCAAATTTAATCTTATACAAGACTTTATTCTTGTAATTTTTACTCTATTACCAAAATATTACGACTTTTATCTCAAAGTGCTATGACCTTATCCTCAAAATATTACAAGTTTAATCTTGTATAGGACTTTATTTTCATATTGCTGACTTTATACTCATATTTTGATTTATATATTAAATATTGTGACTTTAATCTTGTAATATTTGATTATTTTGTACTTTTTTTTTTTACGTGGCACTAAAATGCCATTGTGCACTCACACTTTTGTTACTAAATAAAAATAAATCACATGGTAGAATTGTTCATTTCTCCTCATTTACCTTCACAGTGTCCTTTGCTGTTTTTCTTCCATCCATAGCAACACTCCAGTCTGCTGCCATATCGGCAAACGCCTGCCAAACTCCTCGCTGGGACCTGACGCTTTTGCCTTTCCAGAAAACATTAGAAACACGTCAATTTTACACAAAGATGGCAGGATTTCTAAACATGCATTAAGACAATCCAAATATCACAGCAAAACTTAACAGTAAAAGACCAACCACTTTTTGTTTTTGTTTTTGTGTGTCATTTAGGATCAGATTTACCTGAATTACCACATTACTGAAAAAGAAGATGTTTTTGAAGTTGTAAATAAAATTTCAGTGTTCCCACTTTAAAATTTTTCATTTATTTCAATGTTACTTGCATTTCCTACTTGCATAATTCACTCAAAAAAAAAAAATAATAATAATAATAATCTGTAAAAATAGGGCACAATATACTGTATCATTTGATGGAACTTTTCCATATTTATTTTTATAGGCATTTAACCAATATTTTGAATTTTACACTTCACTGCATTGTGTTTTAGAGTGTACAGAAATGTCTGTAAAATTAATGAATAATGTTGTGTGTAATGAGCTGCCAGATCTTTTTCTGTTATTTTATGGATTTATTTTTTACAGTGTTTTTGTAAATGTTACTAGCAATCCCTAGTGAAAAACAAATATACTAAAAACTAATTTAAATTACGTTTATTTCATGCCAAGTACACTACAAATACATTTACATATTATGCACTCAATAAAAATACCTGCAACTGTACTTTTATTATACTAAACTGGTATATATAAAGTCTGCTAAATTGGAAAAACTAATTTTGTACGTAATGCACTTGAATTGTGCGGAAGTAGTGTTGAAGTCCAACTAAAGATATACTTAAGTATATTCGATTGTGATAAAGTGGAACTATTGCAAGTATACTTTAGGTACACTTTAAATAATTTGCATTTAAAGACCGAGATCATACAATCCTCATCAATAGTGACATTAAAACATATTTAAGCTTTATATGTGCATTGTGCATATGCAGTACTCCAAATAAAGTTTATTACAAATTTTATATCAACAAGTCGATATATAAGCGATGTGTCAGTAAATATGTTAATAGACTTGAACTATACTTAGTATAAAATAAATCCATTTTTTATATATAAAGTAAAAAAATGTTTCTACACCCTTTTTTTCCCAGTATACAGGCTGCCATGACTAGTCAGAAGATCACAGGTTGTTTCAGGTTAAAATGAGCCTTAATTTGAAGGTAAACGTCTCTCTTTGGTGACCTGTGACCCTCCAGGACTAATTGCAGCTGTAAAAGCAGCAGAAATGTATAAACACACATGAAGATCCAGTGGGGATTTGAACAGACAGGATGTAGGAACCTCTGCGTTTATGGCTTCTTAAGTGTTTAACAGATGCCTCTTACAGGAACCTCTAAAATCTCCTTGACCACATTTCTGCTATAATTAAACCTTGCACTATTCACGGCAATCACACCTCAGCAGATGGATCAGGAGCAGAAGGTGTGTGTTGAGTATGTTTACACTGATAGTAAACAGGTTTTTATAGACCTTTCATATTCCTGGAGGTTTTGGCTTTGAAATATTGCTGCAGAAAACATTTAAAGCAGCTTTTACTTCTTTTTTCAATCCAATTGCATTTTTAAAGGTCTGATTATAATATGAGATTTCTTGGCACTTAACAGGAACAATAAAATTGCAGCAGTGCAAAATGCATCAAATAATAAACACGATGAACATTTATGAATGCATTTTTTACACATATCACACATTATATACGTTATATCCATCTTTAATTTGCATAAAGTTAAACTTTTTTATCTTTGTCTAGCCGCTGCACACATCCACAATGCATTGTTGCATAAAAAAAACGTATCTATTAATATTCAAAAAGTTAAAAAGACAATTAATATTCAGTAATATTATCACTTTAAATGCACTGACACTATCAAAACTTGGACTGAATTAATCTGAACTATTGTCTTTAAGAGGTGCTTTAAAGCTGAAATTAAGTTTGTTTCATAATTTATTAATTTTACATACATTGAAAAAATCATTTTCTTTGACTTGTTTTCTAGTAAAAATATATTTGTAAAAAATTATTGAATCAAGATGCATTCACTTGATAAGTAAAATGACTTAAGATATTATGTCTTGTTTTCTGGAAAAATAAATAAATAAATAAATAAATAAATAAATATCAACATTTTGTTAGTTTTTGCTTAAACCATTGGCAGATATTTTTGCTTGTTTTAAGCAAAAACTAACAAAATTTATCATTTTTTAAGTCATAAGTCATAAAAAATACTAAGGAAGGATGCATTTTTTGCAATATGTTTATTGAACTGAACTGAATTGATCTGAATGACGACACAATTCTTCTATAGAGCTGTTTTACCGCTAAACTGAATTTGTTTTACAATTGATGGATTTTACAACAGTATCACTGTTATTTTCCTGTTTATTACTGTGAAGCTGCTTTGAAAGAATCTGTATAAAGCGCCATTAGCTTACAGACCTCATGAATTCACAATTTGTGGCTTTGAGTTGATCTGTTATCTTTGAAATCATCTATATGCAAATGTGCTACTGTGATTGGCTGACCAATATCAGTTGATGACTATAATTGTCTCTTCCCTTGACCAAAAAAGAAATTTTGGTCCAATCAGATGCGCTCTAGAATACGAAGCCCCTCCCCCTAATTAATCTGCCTAGCAACAGTCAACTAAAGCCTATGGTAATATATACGATATTTCCTGTTGAAACAGTTACTGGGGCCGGTAGTATATGTCAAAACTGCTTTCATCGAGTGATCAACATCCTCCCTCTGGTTCCAGATGTTTGTAATTCTGCGTGCTTCTCATGTTGGTCTCTAAATTTGGAGCGGGCTCCAGAGGGACGGAGTGAATCGGTGAACCGACGGAAATAAACTCTGTACAGCAGCAAATGGGAGCCATTCGTGCGAACAGGTGGCCGACGCTCATTACGGCCAAAATTAGCAGCTCATCATTGGCAGATCAGCACCGACAGCTTCACAAACTAACACAACAACAGCCATTTACGTAAATACCGCAGAAATATTTTAAATCGCTTCAAGCTTGTTCATCACTTACAGCTACTTTTGTATTTGATACTGATTTGATTTTAAAGTTATAAATATATTCAGGTTTCTTGAAATGGCTGATTCAACTTAGGTAAAATAAATGCACATTACACTGCAAAAAATAAACAAATAAATAAATAAATAAAACATAAAATAAAATGTAAAAAAATAAAATAAAATAAAATTCTGTAAATAAGTAAAATTGCAGCAATATGTATATAGGCACAACTTTTAAAACTGTAAATTTGAAATGATATTAATAAATACGTTATTAATAATGAAGTACTTGCAATTGTTAAATTATGTAAACTAATGTAGACCTTATTTTAAAGTGTATTTTTGTGTCTCATCTTTCAAAAAAAAAAATAATAATAATAAAATCATGCATTAAGATATGTTTACTTTAGGAGCAAAAAGATTTCAAATATTAGGTCTTGTTTTCTGAAAAATGCACCAAAATTATGTGCGTTTTTGCTTAAAACAAACATTTGGCTAGTAAAATAAATGCACATTACACTGCAAATGTATATAATAAATAAATAAATAAATAAACAAAACAAATAAAATAAAACAAAATAAAATTTTGTAAATAAGTAAAATTGCAGCAATATGTATATAGGCACAGCTTTTAAATTAAATACTGTAAATTGAAAAAGAATACTGATAAAAAATATTAATAAATGTATTTGCAATTGTTAACTTATGTTAACTAATGTAGACCTTATTGTAAAGTGTATTTTCGTGTCTTGTCTTTCAAAAAAATAAAATAAAATAAAAATAAAAATTCATGCATTAAGATATGTTTTTATTTTAGGAGCAAAAAGATTTCAAATATTAAGTCTCGTTTTCTGAAAAATGCATCAAAATTATGCGAGTTTTTCCTTAAAATATTAATTTTATTCTTTTAAAGAAACTCACTTTTATTCAGGAAACAAGACTTAATATCTTAAGTTTTGTTGTTTAATTTTTTTATTTATTTATTCTTAATTTATTTGATTTATTTATAGATTTTTTCATCTTATATATATATATATATATATATATATTTTTTTTTTTTTTTTGGAGTTTATATGCATTTAATATGGCTACACAAGCAGTGAAAATAAAACATTGACCTTTAATCAAAAAAGTTGCACTGGTTGCATTTTTTAAATCAAAACGTTTTTGCACATGAATTATTGTTGCCTTTTAACTTATGATTTAATTAAATGAAGAACAATCTAATTCTTAGATGTTTCTCCTGAGAAAAGATTGAAATAATCTCACATGCATCTTCTCTGGAGTTGCAAAAAAGATGTCTCAAACTAAAGTTTGCAATCAAAAATCAGAGCTCTCAATCTGAGCATTAACACTGCTTAAGTTTTTACCACAACAGAGGCTGTTTAACTTTAAGCAGGAGAAGGTCACTTACCTGTAATCTGCAGATCCTGAAGAGAAATAAAGCAGGAATGACAGAGCGCTGATCCACGTCAAATGTTTCATGTTTTAAAACAGTCCTTTTCTCTTCTGTTTGTGTTTCCTAGTTTGATTGCAGCATAAAGTCTGCAGCGTCTCTCCTCTGGTCTCGTGAGTGTCTCTTTCTCGTCTCGCTGAAATTCCAGATGTCATTGCGTTGAGTGACAGAAGGGCTGGAAGTCTTTTGTGGGGGTGTTTCAGACGTCTTCTCTCTGAAACTCAATCTGTGACGTCTGGATTGATGGAGGTGCGTCAAACATCTCACTTCACACTGCAGGACAAAGAAAACCTAGTTTAAGAGAAATTCTGAATGAAAGAATACACTTTAATCATGAATGTGAATTTGAATTGATTTGACCAAAACATACAGGAAGTTTACTTAATTGCAATTTAAAGAAGCAAAGCATTTTCTTGCAAGGCAAGTTTTATGACAAAATTGTTAATTTTGTCTAATTACGCCTATTTTAAAAAAAATGACATTTTTGTAGCACCAATGTTATATTGTTGCAGATGTTGTTAATATTTTTTGTTAATAATTTTTTAATAAAGCTTTTAAGTTTAGTTAAAGTTTTCGTAATTTTGTTGTTTGTCATTTTTAACATTTTTTATTGGTTTGTATATATTAGTTTAGTTTATTTAGTTTTATTTTTTTCTCTCTTCTCATTTTAATTTTAGTTACAGTTTTAGGAATGTTGTTGTATATTTTCATCATTTTTTAGTAGTTGGTTTTTTCAGTGTCTATATGGTTTTTATTCATTTTTATTTATTAGTTCAGCTTAGTTTTCTATTTGCATTGTAATGATAATTAAAGGTGCGGCTTTATACTTTTTTTAAAAAAAATATATATGCCTATTTTTTATTAGCTGTAGTTTCTTTTTTATTTTAATTTTAGTTATAGTTTTAAGAATTTTATTGTGTGTTTTTGTAATTATTTAAAAGTTTGTTTATATGTCTATATTGATTTTATTTTATTTTTTTTTATTAGTTTAGTTTAGTTTTCTATTTGCATTTTAATGAAAGTTGTAGCTTTATTCATTTTTTAAACTATACCTATAGTTTTTATTAGTTGTTTCTTTTTTTTTTCACTTTAATTTTAGTTATAGTTTTAGGAATTTTGTTGTGTATTTTTGTCATTTTTAAAAGTTAGTTTCTATGTCTGTATTGGTTTTATAAATTTTTAGTTATTAGTTTTTGTTTATTCAGTTGTAGTTTTGTCTTTTTTCACTTTAATTTTAGCTCAAGTTGTGGAAATGTTGTAGTGTATTTTCATCATTTGTAGTATTTTTTTTTAAATGTCTATATGTTTTTTATTAATATTTATTTATTAGTTTAGTTTTTTTTTTTTTTGCATTGTAATTTTAATTAAAGTTATAGCTTTATTCATTGTTTAAAAATATGCCTTTTATTAGTTGTAGGGTTTTTTCTATTTCACTTTAATTTTAGTTATAAATTTATGAGTTTTCGTCATTTTTAAATATGTGTTTATGTCTATATTAGCTTTATTTTTTTATTTTTTTTTTATTAGCTTATTTAGTTTTAGTTTTTTCTGTTCTCACTTTAATTTTAGTTAAAGTTTTAAGAACGTCCTTGTGTTTTTTAATCTTTTTAGTAGTCTATAGTTTTATATTATTTTTTATTTATTAGTTTTAGATTATTTAATTTTAATTTTATGTTTAGAACGTTTATCTCTCTCTCTTATTATTATTATAATTATTATTATTATTATTATTTTTATATATATATATATATATGCCTATAGTTTTTATTATTTGTATTTATTTTTTTTTACTTTAATTGTAGTTATAGTTTTAGGAATTTTGCTGTGTGTTTTGTTTACAAAAGTTTGTTTACATGTTTACACTTTTATTAATTAATTAATTAATTATTAGTTTTAGTTTTTTATGTTCTCACTTTATTTTAGTTAAAGTTTTTTCATCATTTTTAGTAGTTTTTTATGTCTATATGTTTTTTTATTAGTATTTATTTATTAGTCCAGTTTTCTATTTACATTGTATTTTATTTTATTTATTTATTTATTTTTTTTTTTTATTTATTTATTTTTTTTTATTTTTTAGTTTTTATTAGTTGTACTTTCTTTTTTCAGTTTCATTTTAGTTATAGTTTTAGGAATCTTGTTGTTGTTGTTGTTTTTGTCATTTTTAAAAGTTTGTTTCTATGTCTATATTTGTTTTATTAATTTTTATTTATTAGTATTTGATTATTCAGTTGTTGTTTTTTTTGTTTGTTTTCACTTTAATTTTTGTTAAAGTTTTACGAATGTTGTTGTGTATTTTAATCATTAATAGTTGTAGTTATTTATTTATTTTATTATTATTTTTTTTTTTCACTTTAATTTTAGTTATAGTTTTAGGAATTTTGTTGTGTGCTTTTTTCATTTTTAAAAGTTTGTTTATATGTTTATACTGGTTTTATTATTTTTATTTATTAGTTTTAGATTATTTAGTTTTATTTTTGCTTCCGTTCTCACTTTAATTTTAGTTAAAGTTGTGTATTTTTCATCATTTTTAGTAGTTTTTTTTAATGTGTCTTTAAGTTTTTATTAATTTTTATTTATTTGTTTTAGTTTATTTAATTTTAATTTTGTTTTTAATGTTTATGTCTCTCTCACACACATATGTGTGTGAGACGATCTGTTGAAGTTGAATGTGTCATCAGTATTTACTCTGGTGTGTGACTGTGAATTTCTCTCTGTAGTGGAGCTGAACTGTGTTTGGGCTTGTCGTGAGCAGCTGGAACGCTCTTTGAAGTGCTTCACATGATTATTAACTCTCAAGCCTGCCAAGCAGTTTAAGAAAAGACAATGTCCATCATTACAACAATTTTATGCTTCTACAGCCTTGCATCTCCATGTGAAGATGACGAACATCTGGTCAAACCTGACAGAGCTCTGACCCCAAGAAGCTCACTAATGCAAGAAATGATTATACAACTACACAAACACAGCCAACAGATGACAAGTGTGTGTTCTGCTGTACATACTTACAGTCCATGTTCTCTTTTGTTTCTGTGGCAGAAACAAACCTCAGGCCTCAAGGGGGCGACAGAGTTTCCTGCAAATTAAACCAAATAGACATGCTGACTTCTGCATTTTTATTAAGTGGTCTCTTACAGTGTGATTATGTGTTTTTCTAGGAATGTTTTGCTATGAAACACTTTCCATAAAAGACTTTTAACCATGCATATTCAGTCGACTTCTACTGTGGTAAAAATCAATTCCTCATATTTTGTTTAAAAAATGATTAACTTTGCAAAACTGACACTGTTATTGAACTGAATTCAGTCAACAATTAACTGAATTGTGCTGAATAATGACAACAAGGTCATCTGTAGAGCTGAGTTGTTATTGCTAACTAAAACTAAAACCACAAAAAAAACAACCTTTTCACTAGAAAAAAAAAACTCTAAACTGAAATAAAATACAACAAAAATAAATAAATAAAAACAAAATAAACAAATAAATATTAAACTTGCCAAGCCAGCATTTTTTTTTTTTTTCATTTTCTTGATGTACTAAAATAATTACAACTGAAATTAAAAATTATTAAAAATATACAGTTGAGGTCAAAAGTTTACACCCCCTTTCAGAGTCTGCAAAATTGTAATAATTTTACTAAAATAAGAAGGAACATACAAAACACGTTATTGTTTATTTAGTACTGACCTGAATAAATTATTACACACAAAAGATGTTTACATATAGTCCACAAGAGAAAATAATAGTTGAATTTATAAAAATGAACCTGTTCAAAAGTTTACATCTACTTGTTTTTGGTCAAATAATTAACATTTTGACCTCAGCTGTATAGACATTTTAAAGAACTACTAAAATAATTTACAATTAATTGAATACACTGTTTAAAAAAAAAAAAGGAAAAGAAAAGAAATAATAATAATAATAATAATAATAATAAACAACATTAACAAAACTTTAAAATTGATGTGAATGAAAAAAAATATATAAAAATTAGGCTAATTAAATAAATAAATAAATAAAAATTGTATTTCATCCAGGTCTAATAATAAAATTAACAAACAAATAAATAAATAAATAATTGCATTTCACACAGTTCAAACAAATATATAAATAAATAAATAACTTATTGTATTCCATCCAGGTCTAATAAATAAATTAATAAACAAACAAACAAACAAACAAACAAACAAGTAAGTAATAATTTGTAATATAAAACTTATAATCTATATATATACATATTCAAAAATAAAACAAAACTAATAAAATTAATTTTAAAAACAATTTAAAAAAACACAAAAAAGTGATGAATTTTGCCACATTAACACTATTATTTTCCTTCTTATTACCTTGAAGCTGCTTTGAAACTATCTGTATTGTAGGGCTGCACAATTAATCGAATTTCTAATCGTGATTACAATTACAGATGCCACAATTACGTAGTCGTTCAAAGGCACAAGTACAAAAAAATAAAAATATATATTTTTTTTTAATTATTATTTTATTTATTTTTTTATATTTAAAAAAGAAACTATATATAAAAAGGTGGCATGCAGTGCTTCAAACAATGGTAAAGTGTTGTGATATTCGTAATTAATAATCGCAACTACAATTTCAAGGGAATAATTGACAATTATGATTTTTGTCATAATCGAGCAGCCCTACTGTATTGTATAGAGAACCATACAAATAAATGCAACTTGACTTGCCTTCAGAGGTAACAAATGGCTATGCATTTAAGCAGCATCTGAGGTGAATCTGGAACACATGCAGCTGCAGGTTTTCCGCTTAAATGTCCTGCAGTCGTGAGTTTCTAATGCTGCTTTGTCAGACAGGATGTTTGTCGGCTCCTCCGGGCAGAAGCAGTTTGTCTGACAGGAGATTATTTCACATCACGGGGAGGAAACAAGCTTGAATTCGTCCCGGAGCCTGAAATGTTATCAGACTGCAGAAATATGCTGCCATCTGAGATGAAACATTGAGTTAGAGCAGCTTAAACAGACAAACATTCCTTCACGAAAACTAAAATACTGAAACTTTAACTAAAATTAAAATTAAAACAAAAAAATGGAAAAATAAAAACTCATAATAATAATAAATCTCAATGATACTACTGTATTCAGTATGATTTATTATAGTAGGTGGCTAAAAAGCAAAGTGACAGTGACATTTCTCCGCAGTAATGTCAGGTTAAGTGCTTTGTGCTGGTAAAAGGTCAAAACAGTGTTGACCTCAGTAACTCACCAGATCAAAGGTCACCCTCAGTGTGGGATCAAACGCTTGACCTTTGTCCTGTAGGAGCAGGAGGAATCAGCCTGTGCAAGGAAACCAAATGAAGCGGACCTAATCTTCACACATTAATACGTCAGCTTAGAGGTTTGACATTAGGTTACAGGAATAGTTCACACAAAAATGTACATTTGCTGAAAATGTGCTCACCCTCAGGCCATCCAAGATTTGGATGAGTTTGTTTCTTCATCAGATTTGGAGAAATGTGTCATTCCATTACTTGCTCACCAATGAATGTGAATGGGTGCCGTCAGAATGAGAGTCCAAACAGCTGATAAAAACATCACAATAATCCACAAGTAATCCACACCACTCC